>VDFB02082858.1:0-14139 GCA_007258455.2 Sequoia sempervirens
CTATAATTTATTTCTCCAAAATGAACTTTATACAAATATTTCTTTCAATTAACTATAATCAAATAGTTCTCTATCGGCATAACCCTTGCACCCCTTCTGGTGCAAGTGCTAGTATAAGGTGATGGTAAGTTGTGGATCATGTTTTATAGTTCATATTGTTTAGAGTCCTTAAGGCTAGAGATTTATCCTAAAACTTTATGCCAATAACCCATGTAATGGCTTTAGGTAAGGATGCATTACTTTCAATGGTAAGAAGGTGCATCATGCTCCTTGTTGCCTACTTGAAACTCTAAAGGGTGGATTAATTTAATCCTCAAGAATTCACTCATTTATCTACAAAATGATAATGTTAGGACACATTGGAGGCCCCGAAATTTTAGGTCTATTCTCTTTCTTTATGTATCCAACATTTTTGTGATTACATTTGATTATGATTTTAGTATAATAAACTCAAGCCTTCAACAAGGCTCCTACCCCATCTATTATTGTCTTAATGTATTCAAGTACAAACAATTTGTGTGTTGTTTATAATAAATGTTTCATAAACATTTTATCAAAGCCAATCTTAATCATCTTTACATTAAATATATTTTAACAACTTTAATGATTTGTCTAACCAATATCAAAATCCCTTTTTCACATACATTTAAATGGTGATAGGAAAGGATATCATAGTTTAAAATAATAAGTCAAATGTTGCCATGTTTTAAGTTTCCAATGGTTTACTTTTAGCAATGACTAGAGTACAAAAGCCAACATTTCATAGTGGCCTTTTGTTATGTAGTTTATGAGTATTGTATATCACCACTGTGCACACATATATATCCATTGTAGTGGTGTAAAATTTAACTCCAAACATAAAGGATTTAAGTGGATTTTACAAACTAGTGTGTTAGGTTAGCTACAATAAAAGCTCAAGCTATTTTTCTATATCAATTGCTTTGACCATCTATTTTTTAACATTCTTATCAAACCATCCTTGTTGGAGTTCCTCTCATTGAGGATCAAAATAATTTCAAGAGAACATTTGTTGGTCATCCATTCCTTGAGGTATGCGAATGTGTTAGGTTTGTTATACTATGAAGAATAGGTAGCAAGTGTGACTTATGGTACATGCATGCCTCTCAACTTAGGTTTGCAACTAATACAACTATACTAGGATTTTAATTTGTACTTTTCTTTCTACAAAAGTTTTGGTGAATTATATAGCAACACCCTTAGGAGGAAATTCACAAATTATGACTCTTCCCTTTCCTATAGAATGCATATGCAAAATCTATAGAGGGCTTCTAGATTTCTAACAAGTAGTCTCATTTTACAAAAAAATCTTGACTGAAACAGCACTAGGATTTAAGGTCTATCCTTACAATTTCATGAGTGAGAAACCTAGTATGCAAATCCATTAATGTGCATATGGAATTCCATATTATTAAGGCATAGGGGCAAGGATTTGCTAAGTAAATTAGCTATTTCATTTGACAAATAACTTGTCACACCGCATTCAATAGCAACTTAAGGCTCAAATATACAAGTAAATCTCAATGAATACTCTAGTTTGAGAGTAATAGATGAAAGTAGAAATAGAAGTATTAAAACTTCCCTTGAGGACTTAACTAGTATTCTAGGATTTGACTTTCAACCTCCAAAATCCTTACAACTTTAAAAATTCTTGTTCACACCTATTATTTGCATTTTTCTACCCTATCTCCATTTTATTGACTTCCTTTCTTGCAACATTCATTTTTTCCCTCTTCAAGCTCTTGCAACTACCCAAATTCCATCATTTCACATTAATATTTCCCCTTTCTCCATTGTTGTGCCTAAATAAGTATGCATATGGTGCTCCTAAAAAAGAGTTTCCAGCCTAACATATCAGGTACAAATATGCACACAACAATTTTGTTTGGAGCTACTTATGGTTATTGTTGTGCCTAAATAAATATGCATATGGTGCTCCTAAAAAAGAGCTTCTAGTCTAACATATCAGGTGCAAATATGCACACAACAATTTTGTTTGCAGCTACTTATGGTTATTGTTTCTTTGTGGATTAGGTTAAATCTCTTGGAATGGCAAAATCGAAAGCAAATGCATATGTTGTGTTGGGTGGGAGAAAATGATCAAATGAGAGTTTGAATGGTGCTCCTAGTGCGGTTGTGCCTACCACTGTGGGTGTTGCCCCTGCTGTGTTTGGTGGTGTGGCATTGGGTGGGGCTTTAAAGGCTTCGAACAGCCTAGGCTTGGGCATGGATCCTTCTCCAGGAGCAGGGGTTCCCCCTGTTCCGCTTGATATTTTGCAGATCTTGGGCCAAGACATGCAAGCGGGTGACTATGTGATTTCGGGCAAGGTTCTTGTGGTCAGTTTAGTGTTGTGTCCTCCCTCTCCTCCTCCTTCCTTTGCGGGTGTTGTGAGGGCTGTGGCTAGGGGCACTACTCCATTTTCCTCTGTTGGAACTCATAAATCTTTCTCTGATGCTGCTCGTGCCCAGGCCTCGGCTAGGGTTCATCCTTTGCCTTGTGCTCGGGCCTCTCCTGTTGTGATCTGTGGTCCTGAGGTTGCTAAGAATGAGGACTTCTATGTGCGGTTGGGAGTGGTCTGCAAGTTTAACGGCTTGTGGCCCTCCCTTCCTAATCTACATGCTTGGGTTTTTGATTCCTGGAAGCCTTTAGTCTCAAAAAAAATTGAGCTCTATCCCAATGCTAGAGGTTTTTTCATTGCTACTTTTTCTTCCCCAGAGGATCGTGACAATGTTTTGGATAGGGTGTGGATGTGGGGTGTTCATTTGCTATTCATTTGATCTTGGTCTCGCTCTTTCAATCCTCTTACGGAGCCTCTAAATATTAGACTTATTTGGGTTCGTCTGTCGAATCTCCCACTCTAGTTTTGGGAGAACTCTTGCTTTGAAGCTATTGGCAACGCTATTGGTAGCTTTTTGAAGGTGGATTATGCATCTCGAGATCTTGGGCATACTACGATGGCTCGTATTTTAGTCAATTTGAACATCTCCAAACCTCTCCATGGTGATGTGGTTTTGATGGTGGAGGATAGACCTTGGTCGCAACTTTTGGACTATGAGGGGCTCCCTTTCTGATGCAAGAGATGTTTCTCTGTTGGTCACTTGGCCTTTGGCTGCCCTCTTGCTCGCTACAAGGGTCCTACTACTTGGTGGAAGAATGCTCTCTCAGACCATCTCACAGTTAGTTCTCCCTCTTCGAATGATTCCTCTGAGGAGGGCAACCCTCCCCTTTCTACTCCTTTCGAGTTAGAGCCTCCCCTGGCTCCTCTTTCAGCTAGCCCTTCTACAGATCCTTTTGTTATCGCTATGTCATCAATGCATGTCTGTCTCTCGTCATTTGACTCTATTGGTCCTTTGTTCGGTCCTGTCTCCTCTTCTTCATTATCAACTCCCTCGCTGCATGGTGGTTCCTCACCTGAGGTGGTTGTTGTGGATCCTCTCCCCTCACCTCACTTGGTGGATTTTGATGTTGGGCCTTCTTGGTCAATTGTGTTGAGGAAGAAGAAGGGACTCCCCAAATTTGTTGCCTCTTTGCAACCTCAGGTTCAAGGAGTCAGATTGATCCCCTTTGGTTCTAGGGTTGTTTAATTTTTTTGTTGTCCTTTAGATGTTGGTCAGTTATCTTTGTTTTTTTCTAGTTCAATTGGTTTGAACTATCGTCCTTTGGCCCTTTTGGCCCTCTATGTAAAGGGTACGGCACCCTGTAAATGTTGCTTATATTATCAAAAATAATTTTGTTTGGAGTGCATTTACAATGCCTTAGCATTATGTCCAACAAGGGATTTATTTCTAGTAGCCTCTTATTCTTCTTTTAAATTATTACTATACGAGTTTGTAGTTTTATTTTGCTTAAACTCATATAAGGTTGGGGATTAAATAATTAATTTGTAGAAGATAACACAATAGTAAATATTGCATACTGCCAAAAGATGTTTAAATTTTTTGACTATATATATCACCAACCAATGTGTGTTGAAGATATGTATTCAAGTTGGTCTTCCAAGTACTAGACAAATTGACAAGACCTCTAAACTTGAACAAAGTATAAGATCAAAACTATGTCTCAATGTTATTTTGCCTACAATCTAGTTACAATTGGTTGAACCTCAACTTGGATCTCAAACACTTAAGTGGGTGTAGGACCAATTTGGCCATATAACCTTTATCAAAAACAAAACCACAAAGTCATGTCACCTTGCACCCTGACACCTACAAGATTGACATTTATACCATTGCAAATTTCAACAAATAAATATTAGTCTAGATTAGTCATAAATATATTCATACATGTTCAATTTAGCCAATTATAACCATAATTGACATGATAATTCCCCAATCCATGTAAAATAAAATATGCCAAGTTCATCAATGATCATTACCTTAATTGTCTTTATACACACAGGCACACATGTACACACAACCCAAAATAAAACAACACAATTGGTGAGTCCTCACCCTTGTCTAGATTACATTGGGATTAAGGGTGCTTTACAACTTAGTTTTGTGGTAATGTGACAATTCTTTGGAAGAACCACTATTTTTTTATTGGATATTTTCAATTGTCCTACCTCCTTATTTTGTCTCAAATGAACTTCAACGTGATAGTTTTATATTTATGCTCCCTCTGAAGAGCATTGTTTCCCTACAACCCTTTGCACTTCCCTCAAATTGACTTCAGCTTGATTGCTCATTTCCCATTTTGAAGGGCCTAAGTATTCCCTCCCAAGATTTCAAACATATTTGAAACAACAATAGTTTGACCCTATTTGATACCCTAATTTCATTGACTATTTCTTTGTTGAAGATGTATTTTTCCTTTGGTTCTAATGAAGGTGTGTTAGGCACTTTTGGGTGCTTGAAGCACATTCTGATCTTTTTTGGAGTCCCAACCAAACTGACCATACTCATGGCATTTATTACATTTGAAGGGAATCAAGTCATTATCAAATTTTCGCATATATGTGTATTTATTACATGCTAGAGTTATCTTTTGGCTCAACCTTATCGATGAAGTGGCCCAAAGTGTTACCAATTGTAGCAAAGATTTGTCATCCTAAAAAATCAAAGGAAGATGGGGAAGTTTTTCCCAAACAGGAACTATGTTGGACATATCTTTAGCAGGATTAAAATCCGTGGACCAATGTTCTAAAATATAATCCTCTTACTTCTATAAAATATGGGCCACTTCTAGAAATCAGATCTCTACAAAACCAAATGTTCATTATGCCTTTCAACAGAAGTTCCTAATGGAGAAGAGTTAAACTATTCATGCTTTTAGGTCTTAGCCAAAGACCCATACACTTATAAAAAAATCCAAGGCTTTTTTCTTTAAGGGAATCATTATTGAATGTAACTTTAGACACCATTTTCAACTTTTTGACTAAACAAAATAAAGGTGTTTAGCCTTGGACCAACAAGCAACTACAACTACTAACTTCAAAATAATGGAGTTAAAACTTAGCAACTACAGCTACTAAAACTTCAAAATCATGGAGTTAAAAAGCAAAGCCACAAGAACTGCTTGTAGAAAGCTCTGAAGATGGACCAGACACCTTCGTATTTGCAACTGTTGCCGCCACCATGGCCACTGCTGTGCAGTGTGTGCCCTATTTCCATGCCCTAATGAAGGGTGTTTTCTTTCCCTAAAAAGTGTTTGGCTTTCAACATTGGATCAATCTTCCGTCACAATGGATTACACTCATCATTGACATTTTTTTTGAAAAAATATAATCTATATCATTATCATTCAAACAATAAAAATTTGTATCTTGTATATTCTTCATCTTTTAGGCAGAAGTTTGTAAATCAGAACCAAAAGTGATATGATTTATCAAAAAGAAACACTGGAACTCCATATTCATTTTAAGGACATCAAGAAAATATCAACAAGTAACAAAAATCACAACATATCCAAATGGAGAAAAGGTATGATGGCCATAATAAGGTACGAAATTTCATCAACACTACTAATTTACTAAATAAACCATAAACACATCCATCAACATAACAATGTATGTAGGGTATTTACAAACATTTCTTAGCATTACATAGTGTGTATTTACAATCAAGGTGTGGAATGAGCTATCTCTCTCAACGAAGGTCCCAAAGATATCCATTGGGACCATATAATAAGGTAAGGAAGTTTATCAACAGTACTAAAATAAATAAAAACACATCCATCAACATAACAATCTATGTAGGGTATTTACAGACATTTCTTACCATTATATATTTGTGTATTTACAAACAAGAAATTGTAGAATGAGCTATCTTTCTCAAAGAAGGTCCCAAAGATATCCATTGTGAGGGATTGCTTTATGACTAGGTTGAAAGCTCCCATTATGTATATGAATTGTAATCCTACATTATTTTTCTCACACATTGTTTTCCTTTATTCTTATTTATTGATTTTACATGTGAAATACGCGTACATTGATCAATACAAATTGATTTGTCAATAATGTAACTTCAAATTCAATTTACTCATAATGGTTGGTCAGTTTAACAATTTAATTTGTGTTGTTTGATTATCATGATTTCAAAATTAAAAATCATGAGTTTATCGTTTGATTATCACGCAGACAAGAAGGTTTAGACATACTCATGACAACATAATTGAAAGGTTGTTTCATACATTAAAGAGTCCGATGGAGCTTGAATCTTGACTATGATTAGAAACAAGACTTGATGTCTACAATTCTTTCCAGTATTGTTGCATTATAAATTTATAATTGAAGTCCATGTAAATGCAAAATTATGATCATACATCAGGTATGAGAAGACTTCCCTGCAATGTAAATTGCATGGGACAGATCTGCAGCAATTTTTGGCAACAGCACCAGCATCTGAAAACATGTGTGGATTTCATCAATGTCAGAGTCCTATATCACTTTCTCTCTCCAGTTCTCTAAGACTATTCCTTGAGATGTCGATTTCCCAATATCTTGTTGTGTTAAAGCAAAAACTCCATTATTACAATCTTGCAGATATATACAGATAGTTTAGAATTTTGTATATTGAAAAATTGTGAAGGTGGGATGTGATATAGCATCTTGAAAGTGGGCATGTTTACAGGTCCGTTCTAAGGTAGAAATTTCCTTGGTGACTATGAATTTTAGATCAATCACTTCCACAGCTCTGTTGATAGCATGCATAGTTCATGTTCAACACTTGCATGAGCTACTACAAATTTTGTTTTTGGGTGTTGTCATCAAAACAATTTTGCATGTTTCTGTTTGTTGTGCATTAATATGTACATTATCAAGTCTACCAGTTTAATTTTTGTGTTTGTATTGATGGATTAAATCTATCTACACTACTCTATGATGGTGAGACACAAACAAGAAGTCATATAAGGTAACTGTGACTAGATCATGTTTGCAAAAATGTAACTATTTGATAACAAAGAATGAAAATGGCTCACTGTCAGATGCATGTGAGACTGCACTACATACTTGTATATAGCCAGGGGAGAGGTGGCAGAATCCCACCACAGGCCATTGAAAAACTGGCAATAGATTGCTTGATCAGCATAGTAATAGAGGCATTAGCTATGAAAATTGTAAGCATGCTTAAAAATGTGTACAATATGGGCACATCCCTGGGGTTTGTGGGTCGTTCCAAAGAATGGGGCATCTGGGGTGTGGCAATATGGAACATCTTGGTTAATGGTACAATTTCCATTCAAGATGCTTAAAAAAGGGGTGAAGACATTAAGATTCTATCTATGATACAAAATGCTTTACAGCAGTACAACTTTGTATAGATTTGAGCTACTTTTACTCATTGTTTACATGAATGATAAATTGCAACTTCTTTTACTCCTTTTTGTACTTAATTTTTCAAAAATTAATTTTTATGTATTATAATTTATTTTTGCCACCATCCACAAAATCTGGTAAAAAGAAACCAAAACCCATCCACCTGTTCCCAAAACTCGGAGAAACGCTGTTAAAAAAATAATTTTGAGAGACCATGCACCTTTGGTAAACTTCCAAAGTCCTGAGCTGAGCCAGTAGTAGCAAGTTTTGCGGCCTTGATTCAGTCAACTCACAAATTTTGACAGAAACCTGCAGAGCCTTCTACATTTTTGTGTTTTTTGGTAGAACTTGTCTGAGACTCATCAATCTTGGACCCACCTTGTTTCAAAAACTCAAAACATTATTGAAAATCCTAAACACGGAAGCTTGAAAAACAGTCATCTTCATTTTCACCATATATTCATTTAGCAGCAGCTTCTTTAAATCCTCGGCAATTTGTTTGATCTATGAATGATCTCAAATTCATTGAATTGTGAGCAGTTTCTCAAATTGGGTATCTCCTAGTTGCAATACAACAACCAGTCCATTAAAATTTAAAAGTTTCCAGCTTGTTCCAGAATTTTGAGAGGATTTACATTTTTAGTCATGTAATTGATGTTCTTCTGAACTGGAAACAACAAAAATCCAATTTATCTTTAAATACAGTTTTTTAATTTGTCATGTCAGAGCCTAAAATTGACCTGGTCAGTGTCAGTCCCAAAACTTTGCTTAAAACCATTTATTAACTGACTTCCAACTAATAATATTTTGTGATGTTGTCCAATTGCATAATTTTTGTGATGTTGTCACTAGCATAATTCCCATTTGGAATATAGTGATAAAATTTTTGAGATGACTTTCACATGTAAGAAAACTTCATCTATTAAATATTCACCAATTACATCACTTAAATGGCTGCAATTAGTAACTACAATGCGTACCTTGCTTGAAGAGCAACTAGACACAGAACGCAGGGCAGAAGGAATTCCAGGAATGTCAATTGCTTACGGCCAACACCTGGATGGAGAGGATTTTCCTGTCTTCTGCCAAAGACGAGATCAATAAATTTGTTGTGGTTTGTGAGACCTGACTCTCACCTTCTCCATCCAGAATTATTGTTGCTCTTTATGCGGTTGGAGGCGTTAGTGATGGCATTTTCATAAATTGTCGACAGTATTTTAGATTCAGGATGCCCTTTTATAATGTTGTTAACAAACCTTGTCTCTGGCATCGTCAATACCGTCAAAAGAGGAAGCTCGAGGGCACTGATGGATTTGATTTTCTGCCAAACCAGATACCTGGGCTTCATAGTCTTTTCCAAACTGATTTTCAACAAGTTAGGGTGCTTCACTACATAATTTGCAGGGAGCTCCATGTTATTAACTAGAAAGTTGATCTTTTCACTAACATTTTCCTTGGAGAAAGAAAAGACTAGAGGGGCAGCTCCAAGTAGTTGCCAGGTTTCTTTTGCCGAGAGCCCGCAGAGTTTGAGATTCTCTATCTTGGCCTCTAATGTTTCCACGCGGCTTATAGCCACTATAGATACAATATATTTGAACATTTTGCTTTCTTTGTCAGCGCCAATCTTGTGAATGAGGTCCACATGTGCAGGCGTTAGAGACGTGCGTGAGAGAACGCTAGGATATACCTGTAAAAAGCTTACGAGCTCCGCCTGACAAAAACCCCATCCTTCCCAGAAAGCAAGCGAGGGCTTCAGGCTCTTCTCCAAGCTATAACTGAGAAGTCTTGATTCTCTTAACAGGGCTTTGACAAGGACATTCTGGGACTGAAATACATTCTTCAGAAACTCCATCTTGGGAAGAAGCTCGCTCTTGAGGCCGAGACTCAAAATGCTGGGATTTCTCCTCAAAAGTTTTACGAGATTTCGATCCACTAAACCAAAATCTTCCAGCAGTTTGATCTTAGGTTCCAATATTCTTTCTGATAAACTGATTAGTTGGGGCCGACTCCTCATTATATTGGCAATTTCGACTTCAGTGAGGCCGCGCTTTTTAAACGAATGAATAAACTGTTCTACGCTGTGGAGGGTTCGAAGCTTCTGCAATGTGGGGGCGTACTTGAAGATCCGAATGATGTCGGCCTGAGACATGTTAAGTTTGGAGGAGGCAAAGTGTGAAAAGAGGGTCTGCGAATGAGCTTCCGTTGAGAAAACATTGCGAAAATGGAATGGGTGTATAACAAAGAGTTTGCAGCATAAAATGGAGTTCATGGGAGCTGCTGCAACAACAAATAGTTTACGGCATAACATGGTATTCATCATGGAAGTTGGGGCAGCAACAAAAGAATACGTTAGGGTTTCCACCAAGAAAGTCGGGTGCTTTGCGTTTCGCAGAGAAAGTATTTACTAGGTAGCCCTTCATAACCAGTGAGTGCTATAAATTCAAATAACTAAAACAGTCATCAATTTTTTTTTAATTATAAATATTCCTAAATAATAAACATCTAAATTAAAGATATCAAGTAATAAACAGTTATCAAATAATAATAATATAATAATTGTGATTTTTGTTTTTTGTTTTGGTGGTCTTTTTATTTTTCACTTGTTTTGTGTCTCCTAGGTTGTCTTCCTCTTTTAGTTAATTTGTTATTTGGTCTTAGTTAGCCCCAATCCTTGAACTTTGGTCCTCCTGCCTATTCTCTCCCTGCTTTCGTTTTTTAGCTCTTCTTATCTACAACAAATCATTTTTTTCTTTAGCTCTCTCTTATCCTGATGATGTATCATGGAGGGTGATTTGAAACGTTGATAAAAAAACAAAAACACAATCAAATCCAGAAATTATATTGCAATAATAAACATCTACTTATGCTATGTTTTATTGGTTTGAGGGAAAGAAATTAGCAATTTAACATCTTCTTGAGTTTTGTTTAGATTTTTTTTGGAAAATTAAATTTAAATCCTCACATAAAATGTTAGTGTTTTATGTTAGTAAAAGATTTAAGTAAATATATATACTATTTTTGTTTATAATAAAGAATGAATAGAGTACAAAATGTTATAGATGGTGTAAAAAAGAATGAGAATTCATGTAATTAGGAATAGGTGAACATATCAAATTGATTTACCTTCTAATTGTTTAATGGTTCAAAAATTTATCTTAAAGGGATGTGTTTATAGAATATGTCAAAGATAATAGGAGATTTGTTTTGATAAAGAGTAAAGATGAATTTTTTAAAGGGTTCAAACTCTTTTACAAAATCAAGAATAGACATGATGTTGAAGTTGTTAGTGTCTACATGCATTATAGCACATGGTTATACACATGGCATTAAGTTTGATTAAGTTTCTTACTTAGAGCTAGTTAACATGTCATCTCTTATGAGTTTAGAGGAAGTTAATTTTCCACCACTTTTATTTAGTGGGAGTCAATTGCTTAGCCTTCTCCACTAATTGTGTCAAGAGTTGTTTCTCTCCTTACTATACATACACCTATTTTTGTCTTAATTTACCATGATGAATTTATCCAATTTCATGTGTCTTTCATTTTTGTTTTACATCATTTATTTTTTAATCTTGCAAGACTGTTCAATTGTTTATCTCTTGTGGCTCCACAAGTACCTACATTCTACCATCACATCTTGGTTCTCACATGGTATCAAAGCATGTTTTAATTTGAATGATGGTCTAGTTGTGGTATTTTAATCCAAGCTTGTAGATCCTTGTTTAGGCATTTCAATGTGTAGATCTCTATTTTGGAATTTTGTGATCATTTTTCTATTTGTGATCTCTACTTTTTTTTCATAGCACATAGATCTTTGTTCATGAGTTTGTTACAAATCTATGGCTCATTTTTTTTCTAATAAAAGGAGTGGAAACCAATAGCACGTCATGGAAACTTGCAACAAGGAATGGGAATCAACAATTTCAAGAGTAGAAGACCATCAAGTTTAAACCAATAGCAAGGTGCACTATTCATCAACCAAAAAGTGGAATTGTTAAGGACCACATTTACCCTAGGGCATATGTCAGCAAAATGGGGGGCTAACCACCCAAGAGCTTAGCCCTTTGGTCATATGGTGTGGTTGCAACAAACCAAAGGGGCTTAACTCTTACTTTATTTTCTCTCCAATTCTCCCTAAGAAAACAAATTCAAAAAATGTGTACTGTAATTTAGACAACATAAGGAATAATCAAAATTGTTATAACTTTTATTGACAACTTGAAATTGAGTGTTGGGATTTGTTTTAAATTCATTATTATTTTATGCCCAATCTAATGGAAACATTATTACACTGAAATTATTAAGTGTCTATTTTGTTCCATTAGGATTTGTCTAAGCAATAAGCATATAAGGTGCAAAAATCTAGGAGGGATCAAATACTTAATCAATGGGGGTGTTGTGTATTGTGTTGTCTGTGCAATTCCTAATCTCCTTTTGATCCTTCATTTTTGAAATATTTCCATTTGTAAGCATAGATTCTAACCAAGTTGTCATGCCTCTAACACCTTTTAACTCACAATTGGAAAATAAAAGCTCAACTTGTGCTAAAGAACAATAGGTTGATAGGGTAAAAATGGGCATTGAAAAACCTGCTACTGTGGAAGCAAAAAAATGGTTTAACAAACTTGTGATCAAGCCTTTGCATTTTTGTGTATAAATGTGTCTCTTAAGCTTCTATTTCATGTAGTCATTAAATACACCCAATGAAGTGTGGCTTGCCTTAGAAAAACCCTTTGTGACGACAGATGAAATGAAAGGTCATAAGTTAGAGAATAAGCTTGTAAGCTTGAGCCCTAGTTAATTTGGCACCCTACAAGACTTCTTCACTAATTTCAAATCAGTTAGGTTGCAACTATAAAATGTGGAATAGAGAAAAAAGAGGATCAGTTAATTATTTATAAACTCTCCAAACTAGGTCTTGATTATGTTGTGTTTCTATCTTCAGGTTCAACTCCACCAAAAGGGCCCCTGAGATAGTGTAGAAGATGCGTGGAAACCACAAGAACTCATTGTTGGGAATTGAGAACAACAAAATTCAAACAAGGGGAAGAAACTGAATATTTAGAAGGACAATGAGAATAAGAAAGAAAAGAAAATAGAATCCTTTAAAACTAAAACTGCTTCTAATAAAGGGAAACCTAAGCAAGAAAATTTTAAGTGTTCTAATTGCAAGAAACTTGGTGTGATGCAAGTATGTGTAGATGGTGTTGCCATTGATGTCAACAAGCTTGTGTTGCCATTGATTTCAATATTATTAGAAAGAGATTGTTGCAAGAGTATGAGCAGTTGATGTTGAGTTGATGTTGGCATTCATGTTGTTGCATTGATGTTCTTTCTAGTGATGCTTTGATTAGTTGCATTATGTTGTCATTAGTAAGCTATTGTTGTCAACCTCTAGTATTGCTTTGATAAGCTTCTCTCTATGAATGTATGGTTGAGTTGCTATGTTGAAATTGGTTCAATGGTGTTGAGGAAGTGTTGAAGATGATGAGGATGTGTCTCTAGTGCTTGTCTTCCAAGTGATTTTGAGAAAATTTGAATAAAAAGAGGAAACAATGTGTTGCAATGGTGTTCTGAGTTGCAGAGTTGTGTTCTAGTTTTGCTCCACATTTATTCTATGTTGAAGATATGCTTGTGCAATTTGGATATGCTGATCAAAGGTGTTCAGAGGTGTTACATCCAAAATTTGGTGTGATGATCATTGTGCAGAGGAAGTTGTGTTCACTAGTGTATGAATTGTGTATTGCAAAGGTGTCTAGGAGAAATGTTTTTGCTCTACATTTCTCCACAAAGTTGTTTCAGGTCTTGCAGATCTAGAAGTGTTATGATAGTGTTCATATTTTTCTTCAATTGAAGTTGTTCGTGGTTTGGTGCTTCAAAAGATGGTTTCTTGAGTTACAATGTTTGGCAGATATGTTTGAGTGTACTAGGTGTGTACATTCTTGATTGAAGTTATTGCGAGAAGGAATTTATTAGATTTCAAGATTAATTTCATGAAGAAATGTGTTATGTGCTCAAGTGACTATTTGACATTGTTGTCCATGAATTTTTAAGTGGTTTGAATTGTGAAAGATGGTTTCTTGAGTTACAGTTTGGAAAATATGTTTAGGTGTACTAAGAGTGTGTACATTCTTAGGTGAAATTTGTTGTGAAGGAATTTGTTAGATTTCAAGGTGTTCATGGAATATTCCATATTGTGCTCAAGTGATATTTGTTGTCTGCAATTTGTCTTTGGATAAAATAAAGTGTGTACTTAAAAGATTTAATGGTGTATACACGAGTTCTACCAACCTTAGGTGTTTACACTAATTGAAAAGTTACTTCAATGTTTATGGAAGCATGGTGTGGCATGTATGAGTGGATTT
>VDFB02082859.1:0-19088 GCA_007258455.2 Sequoia sempervirens
TTCTATGTTGCATCACATCCATCTCATAACAAAAGAAATGTGTTGAAATGCGTGAGACAAATAAGAGGGGGGTGAATCAGTTGTCACCAATAACAATCACAAATCTCAAAAATTTATCAACTTCACATCCACTTTGATCTGTTATTAAGTATGAGCATTAGGTGAAAATAACAGAAAGCAATATCAACACAAGAAACACCAGATTTACATGGAAAACCCAATAAGGGTGAAACCACGGTGAGGATTAACTCACAATATAAAGTAACAACAAAACTGATTACAAAGAGCCTCATTAATGCCAAAGATAGGACTCAATGTCTAGATACAAGGCTCACTACCTATAGATAGGCCTCACTATCCAGAAGGGAAGCTCATTGCCTACAGATAAGGAAAGATAATGGAAAATCCACCATAACAACTTGCATGCATCCATAGCCTGGATCAAAGAATTGCAAACACCATCTGAAACTCATTGCTTTTAGGATTCAAACACATTAAAGTACTACTGCCTTAATTCTTTTTCACAAAATCTTGCTTGTCACACTTGTGGCTTCATCTCATTTGATGCAATCCTTTGCATCTCAACTTGTATTTATACCATCTTTAACCTTAGAAACTTTCTCCAAGGTTGACCACACACTCTTCATTTTACAAATTCAAATGAGGTCAAAAACTCAACATTCTCATAGTGGAAGAGAATGAGAGTGGACGAACACAACACTTAACCAAGACCCAAAGCAACGTCTTAGATCAATCACATGCTTCCTCAATTGATAATTATCCTTTGCATGATGTGTAGACACTAGGTCAACCAAACCTAATGAAAAAATCAATGATCTTTGAGGTACATGTTTCCACAACAAGAGGATAACATTTAGACCACATAATATGCTTCACCATACATTGGAACACATTCAAGATACCTTCAGATTCATCTATGGCTAATGAAAAAATCTTCATACATAGAACATTCTCCATCATTCCATTCAGACTATACAAACACACACAACAATTCTGAAACTTGTCTTCTAGAGCACCAAACCATCAACACCTTTGACATACCATATATAACACCATTACAAGCCTTCTACTAGATCGCAAAGACCTGAGACAAACCAATGGAGGACTATGGAGCAAAAAAGTTTCTCCTAGTCGACAGACACACAACTCTTCCTGACCAGTTCACAAACTAGTGAACACAACTTTCACTCTTCATCCAACTAGAAGCTACAATCTAGGATATATCACCCAATGATTCCCTTAAAAATAGTTCAGATCTGCACAAACATACGTTCAACATAGAAGAAATGTGGAGCAAAAATTAGAGCACATTTTGAACACACACTCAATTTTGTCTTCACTATTTCTCAAAAGCACTTGGTAACTCATAATATTAGCACACCTACAACAACATAAGGATAGCTTCATGTACTCACAACATCTCTATAGTATCAACTATACATGCACAACCTTCAATCACTTGTTTCCTTTCTCTGCAACAACATGTACTGTGTTGACATCAATGACAACATTAATGACAACACCACCATACTCATTCATACTTGCAACAATCTCCCCCTTTGTCATTGATGGAAACACATGATGTGAAAAACCATCAAAGACAACATACATTCCATTCCTGCATTCTCCTTTATTTTTTAGATTATATGTCCTGCACAACATTTCCTTCACTCTCTTTTCCTTGCAATATTCTCTCTTTCTCATGAATTTTATCTCCCTCTTTTTCTTTCACTATTTTTCACATGAATTTCTCTCCCCCTTTGATGTAAATGACAAAGAAAAAAAGGTTTACATAATTCTTCATCGATATGCAGCTTTGATCACTCACCCTTAGGAGTGCACCCATTTCATACTGCAACAATGATACTTCTTATTTTGCCTAAGGAGTAGACCTCAATCATCAGTCTAGACAAATGAAGAATCCATAGATCCACTAGACTAATGCACCTCCATGTGCACCTAGTTCAAAGAAAGAGGGGAAATAACCCCCAACTTCTCTCAAAGATACTCAAAAGTATCCTTCGAGAGAGCCTTAGTAAATATATCAAAAATTTGATCCTTTGTAGGCACATAGTCCAACCCGACTTCATTCTCCAATACCTTTTCTCTCAAGAAATTATATCCGATAGATATGTGTTTTGTCCTTGAATGCATTACTAGATTCTTTGAAATGTTTATAGCACTTGTATTATCACAGAAGATAGGGATAGGCTCATCACATATCACTCCTATATCCTTAAATGTTTGCTTCATCCATAATCCTTGTGTGCAGCAAGATGCTGCTACAATGTACTTAGCTTCTGCAGTGGACAAAGAAACTGAATCATGTTTCTTGCTTAGCCATGAAACCAATCTTCCTCTAAGAAGGAAAGAGCCACAACTTGTACTCTTCCAATCATCCATACAACCAATCTGCATCAGTGTAAGAACTCAAAGTGAAATCAATATCCTTAGGATAATACATGCCATAGTCTAGAGTGTGTTTTAGATATTTGAATATCCTTTTCATAGTTGTAACATGTGCTTCTTTAGGTTCTGCTTGAAATATGGCAACCAAACATACTACATGCATGATAACTAGTCTAGTAATAGTAAGATATAATAGTCCACCAATCATAGATTTGTACATGCTCTGATCAATTTTAGGAGAATCATCATCTTTACTCAGTTTTCATCCAGTCACCATAAGAGTACATACCAGTTTGGAGTCATCCATTTCAAACTTCTTCATCAATTCTTTGACATGCTTTGATTGTGAAATGAATATTCCCTTATTAGTTTGATTCACGTGAAGTCCAAGAAAGAAGTTCAACTCACCAATCATAAACATCTCAAACTCCTTTTGCATGTCCTCTATAAATCTCTTACACATACCCTCATTTCTTCCGAAGATAATATACACAACCATTATCAACATTCTATTTCCTTCCACTTTGAAATAGACATTACTTTCTCTAGAGCCTTTGCTGAACGGGTATGTGCAGGATCATCATGGAAAAAATAGACCCTTAAGTGGCGAAAAATTTAGAAAAATCAAAGTTAGGCAACTTGACATAAAAAATTGAATAACTTACAAAATATGTAACAATAGAATCTATAGAAAATTAAATATAGTTTCTAAACTACTAGGTTTATTTAAAAAAAAAATCTATTTGGTGAAAATTTGAAATTTCAATGCAATAGTACTTAAATTTCAAGGAAAAAATAAGATGTAGGTGTCTATCTAACCTCCCTAACCACAGGGTATGTGCAGGATCATGATGGGCCAAAAAGTGGCAATATGATGGGTATGTGGCTGATGACTTTTTTTTTACCCAAAATTGATAAAACGAAAAGGGTTTTTAAAAGATATTCTCAACTTTCCACCAATATAAATTATACCATACTTTGAATTTAATAAGTAATTATTATTTATTTTCTATTCAAATTACGACTAAAGTCCTACTTGATATGCTGATTGAAAAACATCTATAGCTTTCAAATGGTATCACAATTACAAAAAAATTACTTCCTAATTCTATTTCCTTCCACTTTGAAAGAGAGATTACTTTGAAATAGGGAGAATACTTTATTACCAAGTTAAGGTGGTTAGACATTCAAGTTTTTGAATTTTTTTAAAGTTGTAATAAAAAATTCATTATTAATTATTTACTTGGAAAAAAATTACAAAAAAATATGCATCACATCAAGGCATGAGTCCCCTACTTATATCTAAAATATTATAAAAAAAATATTATCATTTTATTGTGGTTAGGGTGGTTAGACAGACACCTACTTATTTTTTCCCTGAAATTTAAGTACTATTGCATTGAAATTTCAAATTTTCACCAAATAGATTTTTTCTTTTTTAAACAATCCTAGTAGTCTCGAAACTAAGCTCAATTTGCTACAAATTCTATTCTTATATATTTTTGAAATAATATAGATAACTTATTCAAATTTTTATGTCAAGTTGCATAACTCCGATTTTTCTAAATTTTTTGCCACTTAAGGGCCTATTTTTTCCATGATGATCCTGCACATACCCCACAGTAAAATAATTAATCTTTTTTATAAAATTTTAGATATAAGTAGAGGACTCATGTCCTGATGTGATGCATATTATTTTTGTAATTTTCTTTCAAGTAAATAATTAATTATGAATTTTTTATTACAACTTTTAAAAAATATAAAAAATCATGTCTGACCACATTAACTTGGTCAAAACTTCATGAAATTCAATTTTTTTTTGTTTTAATCTTATAGTATGCAAAACATAGAATGTGATGCATGTTTCAGATTCATAAAATGTGATACTAATTGAAAGCTATAGATTTTTTTCAATTAGCCTATCAATCAGGACTTTAGTCGTAATTCAAATAGAAAATGAATAATAATAATTTATCAAATTCAAAGTAAAGCATAATTTATATTGGTGGAAAGATGAAAATCTCCTTTAAAAACCCTTTTCGTTTAATCAATTTTGGGTAAAAAAAAAGTCATCAACCACATACCCTACACATACCCATCATATCGCTACTTTTTGGCCCATCATCATCCTGCACATACCCGAACCTTTGTTGTGTCAAATATATGTCCAACCTTGCATACCATGCTCTGGGAGCCTATTTGTGTCCATACAATTCCTTTTTAAACTTTATAGACTATGTCCAATTTATCTAATAACTAAAATCCCTCTGGTTGTTCCATGTAGACTTCCTCTTCCAATTCTCCATTTAGGAATGTACACTTAATATTCCTCTGGTACACATTGAAATCTTTGTGAGTAGAAAATACCAAAAACATCCAAATAGCCTCCATTTTTGCTACTAGGGAAAATGTCGCCTCAAAGTCTATTCCTTCAATCTGTGAATAACATTTGCATACAAGTCTTGCTTTTTTTCTTACTACTTCACCATTCTCATTCAACTTATTCCTGAACACCCACTTTGTACCAATTATACATGTGGGTATGTGCAGGATCATGATGGACCAAAAAGTGGCAATATGATGGGTATGTGGCTGACGACTATTTTTTTACCCAAAATTTATGAAATGAAAAAGGTTTTTAAAGGAGATTCTCAGCTTTCCAACAATATAAATTATGCTTTACTTTGAATTTAATAAGTAATTATTATTCATTTTCTATTAAAAAATATAACTAAAGTCTTGATTGAAAAACATCTATAGCTTTCAAACAGTATCAAATTTTTTGAATCTGAAACATGAGCCACATTATATGCTTCACATACATAGGATTAAAAAAGAAAATTTAAATTTCATGAAGTTTTCACCAAGCTAAGGGGTTAGACATACGAGTTTTTATATTTTTTAAAAAGTTGTAATAAAAAATTCGTAATTAATTATTTACTTGGAAAAAAATTACAAAAAAATATGCATCACATCGGGGCATGAGTACTCTACTTATATATAAAATATTTTAAAAAAATATTATCATATTATTGTGGTTAATGTGGTCGGACAAACACCTACTTCTTATTTTTTCCCTGAAATTTAAGTACCATTGCATTGAAATTTCAAATTTTCACCAAATAGATTTAAAAAAAAAAAAACAAAACCTAGTAGTTTAGAAACTACATTCAATTTTTTACAAATTCTATTCTTACATATTTTTGAGATAATATAGATAACTTATTCAAATTTTTATGTCAAGTTTCCTAACTCTGATTTTTCTAAATTTTTTGCCTCTTAAGGGCCTATTTTTTCCATGACGATCTTGCACATACCGATGTTCTTGTTTACAAGTCTAGCAACCAATTCCCATGTCTGATTTTTCTCTATCTATTGCAACTCTTCTTTCATTACTCTAACCCAATTCTCGTCTTTTCATGCTTCACACATTATTTTAGGTTTTAACTTGGAAAGTGAACATAGATTTACCTCAACTTCCACCACTTTGCTTCATTTCTTTACACCTTCACTTTTATCTCCAATTATTTGTTCTTCAAGATAATTTTTTTGTACATATTTTGGGGTCTTAGGAGCAAGTTCTGGAGCTTCTTTTTCTTCAATTGATCTTTTCTTATGGGTATGTGCAAGATCATGATCGGCCAAAAAGTTGCAATATGATGGGTATGTCGCTGATGACTATTTCTTTTACCCAAAATTGATGAAATGAAAAGGGTTTTTAAAGGAGATTCTCAACTTTCCATCAATATAAATTATGCTTTACTTTGAATTTAATAAGTAATTATTATTCATTTTCTATTGAAATTATGACTAAAGTCCTTATTGATAAATTTGATTAAAGAAACATCTATAAGCTTTCAAACAATATCAAATTTTTGAATCCAAAACATGCTTCACATTCTATGCTTTGCATACTATAGAATTTAAAAAAAAAATTGAATTTCATGAAGTTTTGACCAAGTTAAGGTGGTCAGACATACGAGTTTTTATATTTTTTAAAAAGTTGTAATAAAAAATTCTCAATTAATTATTTACTTGGAAAAAATTTACAAAAAAATATGCATCACATTGGGGCATGAGTACTCTACTTATATATAAAATATTATAAAAAAATATTACTATATTATTGTGGCTAGGGTGGTCAGACAGACACCTACTTCTTATTTTTTCCCTGAAATTTAAGTACCACTGCATTGAAATTTCAAATTTTCACCAAATAGATTTAAAGCCTAAGTAGTTTTAGAGCTACATTCAATTTGATACAAATTATATTCTTACATATTTGCAGGAAATAAATATAGATAGCAAATTAAAATTTTATGTCAAGTTGTCTAACTCTCTAATTTTTCTGAATTTTTTTGCCACTTAAGGGCCTTTTTTTTCCATGATGATCCTGCACATACCGTTATCCTTCCTTATTCTCTTCTTAAACTTGTCCATATATAGGTTCACCTAGTTCAAATTCACTTATTTCAACTGGTCTATGCATATCTTAATCAACTTTTACTTTTTCACTTTCAACTATTTTTCTTAATCTTTTATTGAAGCATCTTTAAGCTTTGCTATTAGTTGAATATCCAAGGAAAATGCCTTCATCACATCTTGCATCAAACTTCCCAAGGTTCTCATCATCTCTTTTAATGTAACATTTTCTTCCAAACACCGTAAAGTACTTAATAGTAGGAATCTTTCCAGTCCACAATTCATAAGGGGTCTTTGTGTTGATACCTTTTATCTAAACTCAATTAAGAATGTAAAAAATAGTGTAGATTGCTTCTCTCCAGTATACACCAAGTACATTTTCATCTTTCATCATAGTTCTTGAAGCTTCTTGAACAACCCAGTTCTTCCTCTCTACAACCCCATTCTACTAACGAGTTCAAGGAGCAAAAAAATGTCTCTTTATACCATGATCTTCAAAAAATGTATTAAACTCACTAGAAGTGAATTATCCACCTCTATCAGACATTAAAAATTTGATTTTTAGGTTCACTTCATTCTCTACGCTGACCTTGAACACTTTGAATCTGTCTAGAGCTTGAGCTTTCTCCCTAAGAAAAGTAACCCAAGTCATTCTTGAATAATCATCAATCAAAAGCATAAAATATTTGTCACCATTAAGAATTACTATTCTTGTGGGACCATAGGGATCTGTATGAGTCAATTCCAACATTCCAGTAGAGGATTTCTCTTTTCCTTTAAAGCCGCATCTTGTTTGTTTTCCCAATTGACAACTTCTACAAACAGTATTGGCAGGCTTTGTGATTTTAAGTAGATCGCTGACAACTTCTCTTGAACTAATCCTGATCAAATTGTCAAAGTTCACATGTCCCATCCTTTGGTACCATATCCAACTTTCATTAATTTGAGATAAAAAAACACAGACCATCAACACCCTTAAGCTAATATATGTTTCCAAATGTTCTTCTTCCTATAGCTACCACAGTTTCGAGCCCTTTTATGATCTCACAATTTATCCTCAAACACAAGCTTAATTCCTTTGCTACATATTTGTCCAACACTCAAAATATTATGCCTTAATCCATTAACATAATAGATATCATCAGTACTATGTTTTCTAGCAAAATTAATTATTCCCTTTCTAACAATCTTTGCACCAGAGTCATCTTCAAACATGACTATTCCTCCATCATAATTTTCATTTTTAGTGAACTCACTTTTATCTCCAGTCATATGATTTGTGTAGCCACTTTCAATCACCCAATAATCTTCATCATGTCTAGCATGAAAGGAAGTAAACAAAGTACCTTATATCTCTTCCTTCTTCATCTCCGAACCACTTTCCCTTGCACATATTCCATGGTTAGTAGACACTAATTTATTCTCTAAAGCTAGAAACAAGCACTCATCATTATCACACTCAAAATCAGATTCATCATCAAATATTCCAGCATCTTCTCTAACATAATACAATTTCTTGAACTTATTATCCCTTTTGTCTTTATTGTCTCTACTCTTCTTGTGTACAACTCTATTTGGACATATCGAAGCATAGTGACCAATATTTTGACAACTAAAATATTTAAAGAGCAACATACCTTTGTACTTAGCAATACCTTTCTTCAATTTCCTTGTAAAGTTTGCTTCCAACTCCTCTAAACTATCACCATCCAGATCATCTTATTTCTTTGTAACTTTGAAGGTAGATTTTGTTTTCTCCTTTTCTTTTCAAAATTTCCTTATTTCAAATGTGGTCAAGGTGCCAAATACCTATTCTTTAGTAAATTTCTTTGGATCATACACTTCCTCAATAGTTGAGACCTTATCATTGTAACTCTCTGGTAGGGTCATCAAAATATTCTCCATTACATCTTCATCTATCAGAGTACCACCTTTATTTCTTACTTCATTTGCTGCAATATCAACCCTCTGAAAGTAGCTTGCAATGTCTTCACCTCTTCCATTTTCAGGTTCTCATATATGCACTTTGCTGTTAGCTTCTTTGATAATTTCACTCTATCATTTCCTTCATAGATATCTTCCAACTTTTTCCAAACTTCAGAAGTAGTGCCTGATGAAATAAATTTTGTCCCCTTAGCCTTAAATAAAGAACTATAGATTGCATACCTTGCTTTTTCATTTTCCTCGTAGGCATAAATCTCATTTGTAGAAGAAGGACCACTTTCTGGCTCAACATATTTTGTCTCAACAGATTTCCAAGTCTTGAAACCAAGAGAGATTAGGTAACCTCTCATATACACTTTCTAGTCACTGTACTCAGATCCACCAAACATAGGGATTGAATATTGGTGTGCCATCAGATCTACCTCAAGATATTAAGATCTTCTCTAAGGAACCAAAGCTCTGATACCAATTGTTGAAATGCACAAGATAACTGAGAGTGGGGTGAATCAGTTGTCACCAATCATAATAAAAAATCTCAAACAATTATCAACTTCACATCCAATTTAATTTGGTATTAAGTATGAGCATGAAGTGCAAATAACAGAAAGCAATATCAACACAAGAAACATCGGATTTATGTGGAAAACCCAATAAGGGAAAAGCCACAGTGAGGATTGTGAGTGTGCTTTCGAAATCTGCAAACACTAACTTCAAACAAGGGTTAGCACCTACAAATCCCTTAAGAAACACTACTATGAAATACCTTGCAAATGCTTCAAAAATGCAACAAAGGATGAAATAAAACTAAAAGCATTATGAAAGCAACCACAAGTTACCTATTCCATAGTGGATTGGTGTCACATGTGCTAGTGACCCTTTCCCAATCCTTGATCAAAGCTCAAGATGATGTAAATGCAATGGAATGATGAGCAAGATGAGTTCTCAAATTAAGAGAGAAACCTTGCATAAAAGTTGTGGATGGATGAATGAGAATGAAGGCCTTCTATTATAGATTTTCTTGATGAGAGATTGGCCAAGAGGGTGAATGTGGGACTAAAGATCCTGTAAAGGGAATAGGCCACTTGTCAAAGTGATGATAGAGGCCAATGGATGTAAGCGAAAAGGAGGAGATTTGGGAAGAGTGCCCATGAGAGGAGAATTTGAATTCAAATTTTGCAATAGAATTTTTGAGGGGGACAAAAGAGAAATAGCAATAGAATGCAATGTTGGAGGGACAAATCAACTTGTCATGTTGAGGGAAAATGAGGGTTTTTAATAAATCAATAAAATTGATTTATTTGTGCAAGTGGAGATATCTAGAGGATGCAAGTGGGTGAGATTAGTATTTAATCATGGTTAGATTAAATAAATGATGATTATGTTAGTTTAATGATGATTAGGTGAGTTTGACTTTTAGGACTTTGATATTTGATTTATTTAAATCAGAAAATGATGGAATATGATTTAGGATTTGATTTAAATGGATGTTTGATTTATTAAAAGGTTCATGATAATTTTTACTTGATAGATGACCTTAGGAAATGGAGATTAATGAAATTACCTGCTAAATGAATGAAGGTGAACCTAATGTGAAATCTAGTTCAGTTGATGAATGAACCTGATCAAATGCAAAATGTTAATTTTGCATGTCTACATTTTTCCCCTCTTTGAAGCAATGTACTTGTTGCATTGGTTCAAAGAATAACTTTCCGCGATCAAAATTCAAAAGAAAATTGATTTTTCGGATGCCCCAACAGAAAGTACACTGGTACATTGCCCCCTCGAGAGATCGAGTGAAAAAATTTGATTTGAGGGTTGATCTCACGATTAAGAGGTTCAAAATGGGTGGTTATGGACGATGATGCAAATGAGATGATTTTAAGATTCTTAGAATAACAAATCTATATTATCTTAAACAACTTAAATGATTATATGATGCAAGATGAATGAGATTGATGATGTGATATGTTGTGATTATGCAGTGGATGATTTATGAGATGCTTAGACTAAGAGATCTATATTATGGCGATGATTATGCATGTGAGATGATATGCAGAATACTTATGATTTATGGATGTGAGATGAATGCATAATGGATGCATGATGGATGTATTGGTGATGATGATTAACTATTCATGCTATGATGTTAGTGTGGAAAATGAAGAAATTAGATGATGACAAGAGGATCCAACAAGCCAAGATTATGAGAGATGATGATGAGAAATGATGATGAGAAATAATGATGAGAAATGATGACGAGAAATGGATGATTTGCTTATCAAGGATTGGTATTTTAAAAGGGTCACTTACTTTATGTTTGATAACACACCTAAGCATGATGCATCAAGGTATAAAGAACCAGGATGGCATTGTACTTAGTGTGATGGACTTTGACTCAACAAATAGATAGGAGTATTCCTGTTCACACCTGACATACAGAAACCTTGCTAGGATGCACTTCAGAAGTTTCAAACATCTCGGACCAAAACACGGAGAGGTATAACCAATCAATGCAATAGTCAACAAGCCATCCAAAACATCCTCTATACATATCTAGCAAAGAAAGTATTTTCCAAGTTATTTTACAAGAATGTCCAACAAGCACAATAGACAAAAGAATAATGATCGTTGCCCCATTCCTATCTCTCTAAATCCTTCATTCGGATATCATTGAGAGGTCCTTGGAGTGAGCACAATAAGATAAGTCAAAATAAAAAGATAAAGCACACAAACAAGTTGATGTTCTTCAATACCGCTAACCAAAAGGGAATGTTCTTTTAAGGATAAGAACCGAAACATATTGCCAAAAGATAAAGCCCATTGTAGGAAGGATACATCCTAGGACATGTTAGTGGATGATGGCACATCATTTCATTTATCCAAAATGTTCTTTCTGATAAATAATGCCCCTTGTAGGAAGGATTCATCCTCAGACATGATGTTATCAGATGATTGATATGGGACTGTTTGGATGATGGACTATAGACACAAAGACTTGACCAACTTTTTTACGTACTAACTGAGACTTGAGACTTGACGCTTTTGAGTTTTTACTCTTTTAAGCTGCTACACTTGCTTCTAACTGTTTCACCAAAGGTTGAGGATGATGATCAGTTTATTATGAATTTTGAGTTTTTACTCAGACTTGCTTCTAATTGTTTCACCAAAGGTTGAGGATGACGATCAGTTTATTATGAATGGTGTTTATTGCGGGTGCAAGCGAGATGAGCTAGATGGCTTTTTTCAAATATTTGGATGTTTTTGATGTTTTGCAATGTTTTGAGGCTATTTTTGGTATTCTTCAAAGTTTTACAAATGTTTTGTTTTTTCAAAATTTCAATGTTTTTGGGATTTTCTGAGATTTTGACCAAGATACTAACCTAAAGACCTATCCTAGGGGTCTTGGGGGCTGATCGACAGATTAGCCTTGCCTACATTATAAATGCAGAGACCATGTAGTTCGATTGACGACTTGACCGATTTACAAATGAATATATATACATGATGAGATGTCAGCTTATTATGGCGGACTCCTATAGGACTAACCTAAATGTCTCAGGGGATGATCAAAGATCAACCTTTCCTACGTTCCAACTCAGAGACAACGTAGTTCAACAAGACAACCTTGTTTCTGGCTTTTTGAATAACTTTTTGACCTGTTTTTGGATTTTTTGATGCTTTGATGTTTTTGGATTTTCTGATGTTCTGATGTTTTTGGATTTTTTGATTTTTCTGATGTTTTTGGATTTTCTAATATTTTGATGTTTTTTGAATTTTTTGATGTTTTGATGTTTTGGATTTTTACCTAATATTTTGATGTTTTTGATTTTGATTTTCACTTATGTTTTTGGATTTTCACGATTTTCTGATGTTTTTGGATTTTCTGATTTGAGAACTTTAAGAACATACACGAATCCAATCCAATGAAAACATGCCCCCAACGTGATGCAATAGACTACTCTGATAAAGACAGGACAAGTTGACCTTGAGGATGGGCCGAGTAGTACTTAGGAGGGATCATGAAATCACAGTACAAGACTGACTATGAATGGGATGCAAGTGGATGAGTGATGGATGGAACTGAATGTGATGGATGATGGAAGTGGGAAATGGAGGATGATTAGAACAAGCCATAAAGATCTGGTGGATGGAAAATTATTTATTTACACAAAGGCGTTTGTTTGCGAGGTTTTATTTGAGGTACCTACCCAAAGAATGCCACCAAAAGTGAACACTGAGAACAATTTTTTTTCTCTTTACTATTTTTTGATCCTTTTTACGATTTTTTTGGATTTTTCTTCTTTTTGATTTTTTGTTGTTACCAAGACGCCTGTTTGCCGGGTTTTTCGCCTAAGTAACCATTTTTTTAGGACTTTTTCTAATTTTTTGGATTTTTTGGTTTTATACCCTGAAAGATTTAGGCATAAAACTTTTGAGATGGGAGCTATTCATAGAAACCAACGGAGTTCCCCTTGAGGTTTGATAGCTAATATGCCCCGATTTATAGCTTATTTGTGACAATGAAGGCCCTAACCAATTGGGTTGAACTTGCTTCTTTCTTTGGGATTTGGGACATTCTTGATTTTCTTTTAAAACCCGGTTCTCACGACTTCAGAAGTCCTACTTGATCCCTCTTGTTGTAGCTTCATTTGAGTCTATTTTGATAGACTTGTAAAGAGGCGAGATTCAAAGCATGATCCTTCTCTCATCCGGTAACTCCAACTTCGTTTAGTCTTGAAACCGATATTCTTCATAGGTGATGAGATTTTTGTAGTGATAATGATACGAGGGATGGGCTTTCGATCTCAATGGGGAATACAACTCTGATTTGTACACCATGGAGGGAAGGGGTGGCCGCCGATGGAGTGTGTCTGTGATCTTGTTTGATATAAGCCTAGGGGATGGGATTAACTGCGGATGCCAATCGACTGCATCATTATTTGTTTTTCTTGAGGATTTTGAGGATAGTTTATTCATGGCTTAAGCAGCCATTCAGGGATAGTATGGGGTGGAGAGGCGATCTTTGGATTTTGAATTTCTCAGACAAGTCACTAACATCCTGGTTCTTAAATGGTGTCCCATTATCTGAGATAATGGCTTGTGGGACACCATAACGATAGATGAGATAGTTCAGGATGAATATTGAGATTTGCTTCCCAGTGATATATGTCGTGGGTATGGATTCCACCCACTTTGTAAAGTACTCAGTTGTAGTTATAATGAATTTGTGGCTATTGGATGAGGTGGGTGAGATTTTCCCAATAAGATCAAGTCCCCACTGCGAAAAGGGCCATGGTGTGATAATCGGGTGAAGCTCTTGAGCTGGAGCATGGATGAGGTCCCCATGATGCTGACATTGTAAACACCTTTTAGCGTGATCATGTGCTTCTCGCTCCATTGTGGGCCAATAGTACCCCAGCCTCAGTAGTTTCTTGGCTATGGTTATTCCACTTGAGTGTGAGCCACAGATACCATTATGAACCTCAATTAGAGTGGTTAATGCCTCCTTAGCATTTAGACAACGCAGTAAAGTACCCTCTATTCTTCTATAGTATAAGGTATCACCTAGGATGACAAATCTAGATTCCTTTTTGATAAAGGCTCATTTTAGGCTTGATGGTAGGTTAGCGGGTATGACTCCTATGCAAAGATATGTGTAGATGTCGTGATACCAAGGATAGCCAGAACTAATGATTTGACACACATATTCCGATTCTGGTACCTCGAATGTGGGAATGAGGAGCTGCTCGATCAGAAATTCATATTTTGGCACGTTGTGAGGGATGTCTACTAGAGACCTAATTGTAACCATGGCGTCAGTGGCTCTGTTGTTGGTTCTTGGAATCTACTCAAATGTTATGTCGATGAAGGATTCCTTTAGAGTCTCCACTAATTTCTTGTATGGGGTTAGCTTGTCATCCTTTGTCTGATATTCATTATTGACTTGATTTATGATCAACTGTGAGTCGTCGTAGACCTTGAGAGCTATGATATTCCATTGCATTTCTATTCTGAGACCTATAGTCAAAACCTCGTATTTCGTGATGTTGTTAGTGCAAGGAAATTCTAGTTTTTATGATCTTGGTATGTAGTCCCCCTATGGGGTGATGAAGAAGACACCAACTCCTAATCCATGTTGAGTATATGAGTCGTCAAAGTATAGTTTCTAGTGGTCCACTACATTGAGGTTAAAGATGGATTCGTCTTGAAATTTAGATACAAGAGGATTCTCCGCATAAATAGGTGCCTCTGCTAGTTTATCTGCAATAACCTATCCCTTGATTGCTTCCCTCTCAATATACTCGATGTCATACTCTAATAGTATCATTACCCATTTTTCCATTATGCCCGTGAGCATTGCCTTGGATAAGAGATACTTGAGGGGATCAATTTTTGCGACGAGCTTTATCTTGTGTGCCAGCATATAATGTCTAAATTTTTGGGATGCAAACACTACTGCGAGGCAAGCTTTCTCGATAAATGAGTAATTTAGTTCATGGCCAACCATTGTTCTAGTGATATAGTAGATAGCCCTCTCCATTCCGTTTTCATCATGTTGAGCAAGAAGAGCTCCAAGGGCTACTATTGTTGCTGACACATATAAGATCAATGGCTTTCTCGAGATAGGTGGCATTAACACTGGAGGTGTCAGTAGATATTCCTTGATTTTGTTAAATGCTTCTTCGCATTTTGTATCCCATGTGTATACTACCCCCTTGTGGAGAAGGTGTGAATATGGGTTTTGCTTGTCTGCCAGTTGTGCTATGAATCGTTGGATGGATTGAAGTTGACCCTGGAGGCCCCTCAGTTGTTTTAATGTCTTTGGTGCTTCCATCTCAAGGATTGCTTTTACTTTTGCTGGATCCACTTCGATACCCCTCATGGATACTATGTATCCTAGTAGTTTACCTAATTATACGCCAAATATGCACTTCTTGGGATTTAGTCTGACTTTGTATTCCTCCAATCTGTCAAAGATAGCACTTAAGTTGCTATATGATCTTTTCTTTTTCTTGATTTGGCTAGGATGTCATCGACATAGTCTTCAATTGTCTTGTGAATCATGTCATAGAAGATCAATGTCATGGCTCGTTGATATGTTGCTCCTGCATTCTTTAGGCCGAATGGCATCATGTTCCAGCAATAGGTCCCCCACAGACAAGTAAAAGTTGTCTTGTGTTGATCTTCTTTTGCTATCATAATCTGGTTGTATCATGAAAATCCGTCCATTAGTGATAGCATCTCATGCCCTGCTATCATGTCCACTATAATATCGATGTTGGGAAGTGGAAAGTCATCCTTGGGACATGCTTTGTTCAAATCTCTAAAATCTGTACAGATTCTGATAGCTCCATCAGGTTTTGAAATAGGTACCAAGTTCGATACCCATTCTGGATAATCAATTGGTCGGATGAATCCAGCATCTAATAGCTTTTTGAGCTCCATTTTGACTAAAAAAGCAATTTGAGGATGCATATTTCAAAGCTTTTGTCTAACAGGTTTTGCATCTAGATACACTGCTAGGTGGTGGACCACAGTCTTTGGATCAAGTCCTAGCATATCAGCATAACTCCATGCAAAGTTTATTTGTCTTTCCCTTAGGAATGTTGCTAGGAGTTCTTGCTCTTCTGATAATAGTGATTTCGCATAGAATGTGATATGCGGGGTCTCCTCTATTCCTAGGTTGACTGGGTTGCATTTTTTGGCCAAGACTGCTAACTTCTCTTGATGAATAGCTCTTAGGGGAAGATTAAATCCTTCATCCTCAGGCACCTCAGAGAGCTTTTCACCGTTGGATACGTTCTTTCTTTTTACTATTTTCTTGTCAGAGAGTTCCTCGGTGTGGTTTTCACTCAAGGACTTGGATATGATTCTTAGTTTCTCACTTTTGTGACTAAAGGATTCAATCATTTCCTCATAATAGGCATGTGTGTCCAACTCCATTATAAAGCCTTCTTTATGATCTCTATCTAGAATGTTATCTCTCAATCCCATGAATTTTGAGAGCGCTTCATCATTTTTGAATGTATCAAGAACTGGTGGTCCTCGTTGGTCATAGTCGATCAGTTGGGGGTAGACTAAGCGAATCTCATGATTTTGACTATCTGGTTCAAAGGATATGGTACTAATCATACATAGGGTGGTATCTTCAAATAACCTAGGTAGGTTGGATAAGGTATCTTCATCATCGCTACTAATGTAGGGCTCAGTTATAAAATTATGTGTGTCTCTACCTGTGACTATTGGTGAGTGTAGTTGTACTATTACTGGCTGAGGAGAAACATTAGCGGCTCTAACCTGAGGACTTCGGCCACGTATGGTTATTCTCGGAGTGGCACATCCAAGATCAATATTTTTTATGGGTCGCATCTCTCGCATGATAGGTATTATGAGCCCATTATCATTTTGTCCCAGTCTTTAAATTCGGTCATAGCCCATCGCAACCATCATGTGTAGGCCTTTGCTTTTTCATCCATTGGTAGATTAGCTGCCGGTCTTTCATCTTGATACAACATGTTTGATGGATCTACTTCAATTACCTCATGGCCAAGGTCTCCCCATCTTGTGAATTCAGGATAATCCTTAGGATACATTTGTGATGTGGAAGCTTGATTTTCTTGTGGGCGTCCTCGTGATCTAGGAGATTGTGGTAACTCTCTTATCACAAAAGCATTGTTAGGGAGCCTATAACTTCCACAACCGTCCTCTTGGATGATGAGCTTGATATCGGATATGGTGGGAATGGTGGGTGTCTTTGTCACAAAAGTGGACATGAGAGTGGCAGGATCGATGTATGATGTGGATGGGCCCTCATCATTTTTTCAGCACTTGGGGTATTTTGTAATATTTGGCTTCAAGGTTCTTGCAATATGAAAATGGCTCAGGATCTCCATGGACAGTAACCTCTTGTCCATTATGTGTGAATTTCACACATTGGTGGAAGGTTGATGCTATGGCTTTCATTGCATGAATCCATGGGCGTCCTAGGAGGATATTGTATGGCAATTCGAGGTCCAAGACCTGACATGTGGTTTCCATGAGTGTTGGCCCTACTTGGATAGGGAGCTTAATTGTGCCCTGAGACACTCTTTCTTGGTCATCATATGCTCTGATTGTGATTCCCTTGCCTTTGTTGATGGAATCTTCTGATATTTTCAACTGCTTGGTGAGGCTAAGAGAACAGATGTTCAAACCTGCACCTCCATCCACCAAGACCCTTTTGATTTTTATCTTGTTCAAAATGACCTCCAAGTGAAGTGCACGATTGTGAGATGGTTGGGTGGGAAAATATTGGGCAGAAAACGTAAGGAGATTAGGTGTTATGATGTTTCTAACCATAGCTTGGAATTGTTCCACATCGAGGTATGCGGGACAGTGGATGAGGCTAATGCTTCCTCAAGAATTTTTTATGCACTGATGAGATTTTTAACAACTCTGTGATGGAGATGTACTGGTGTTCTTTTGAGTTGGTCTACAACATTGTAGCTATACAGAATGACTCTTGATGTAGGGACTCTATTTGGTTGGGATGATCCTACAATGGTGACTTTGCCGCCTCTTGTGGTGACTCCACAATCTTTGAGATGGGCACCCTTGATGGTGATGACCATGTAGTCTTCATTTAGGGAGGCAACGACTATTTTGTATACATGATTTACACTGCCCTTTCCTTTATCCTTGTTATTCCCTTTGTTTCCATGATTCGACATTGGATTCGTGTAGATTTTAAGATCCTGATTCCCAGTAGGTGTTTCCACATTTATGATTCTTTTGTTGATGAGATATTGGATGATGTTTTTGAGTCTCATACAATTGTTTGTGGAGTGGCCTTTGATTTTTTGGAACTCACATAGTTGATTTTCATTATACCAAGGAGGTTTGACATTAGGTTCTTGATAATTCTCAAATGTAGGAGCTTGGATGAGTTTTTCCTTGATTAGCTTTTTCATGATGTCCTCAAGTGGTTCCCCCAAAGTAGTGTATTTTCATTTGGGGTATGTTTTGAATTGAGGTGGTCCTCTTTGGTCATTGAGGTTATTGATTGTGGGATTATTTTTGGGTTGATGCATTGTGTGATGAGTGTTTTGATTTGGTGTTTGGATTTGTTGTGTGTGTGTGTTTTGGCACGGACCACTAATGACCACCTTGGCATCAACCATGCCATCATTAGTGGTGTTCTTGTTTCTCGCCCATGTACGAGGTTTATCATTGTAATTATATGATGGGCGGTTGTTTTGTGATTTGTGATATGATGTTGATTCAGCGGGTTGAGTCACAGGGGCTCTTTCGAT
>VDFB02082860.1:0-28140 GCA_007258455.2 Sequoia sempervirens
TTTCCTTTTGTTCAAAGGATAGTGTAATTGCTTCAGCACATGTGATAGGAGTATTATGTTTCAAGTGGATTTATAAGAGGAGTTATCAGATAAAACTTCAGTGGTTTGGTTGTCATAATGTGATAACATTTGCAAAGACCTTCAAAGCATGTTTAATACTATAGGATGAATGCTTGTTATATGACTCCATAGCCCATTTTATGGCATTGGTCCATTATTATGCTTCTGTTGTTTTCAGCTTGGTCCCAATTCTTTAAATCATAAATCATCTTAATTTTGTTTTGTGAGTACTTGTATCTTCCATGTTCTCCATGCTAATTGATGGAATTCATTCAACATCTTGCCAATGTTGAGTGATATTTTAAGTTTCTCAACATAATTCTATGAGAGAATTATCTATTAAGCAACATTATGTTAATTATGTGTCTTAATCTTTAGATGTTGCTAAAGGGTCAACCCCCTAGGTCTTACAAATCTTGAAATGCAGGGGAAATGTGTTCTAATTCCATTTTCTGTTAGTTGGCCAAATCCCCCATTGAATTTGATCATTTGAAAGTGGTTAGTCTATAGGATTCATTGGTCTGGTTTGATTTGGAGCACCAACAATAGGAACACTTCTCTTCACCCTTCGGTGACCAAGTTTCAGACTCACTTGCAGGAAAACTTTAGAAAAGGTTTGAGTTACATGAGCCAGCCTCCAAGGAAGACCTACTATAGTAATTCACCCAACATCTAGTACACGAGCTTCCTGCAACCAAAAGAGGTGGACCTAGTGTCTCACCTTTCAGCTAAATTAAGGTACGTACTTTCATAATAAAGATTTCCATTTTAGTGGAAATCCATTTCTTCACCCATCCACCCATTCATCCATCTGTATCACCTTTCTCTCTCTTCCATCATTTCATTTCACCTCACTTCACTTCGCATAACTTGCATTAATTGCTGAATTATTTCAAAAAAGGGCACAATGGTACTTTCTCTCCATGATCTTTGTACCACATCCTTCACATGCTTAGGTATGTATACGATAATTCTCATCTCTTAATTACCTTTTAAGTGCATTTATCTAATCATGGCACGTTACTATAAGTGATTACATAATATGTCATTATTTCTTGTCAAATCATCGCTCCCTTCTCACATGTGCAAACACATGTCCAAATTTAGGTTGGGGGGGAAATAAAAAATGCAAATATATTGCCTATATGTCAAATCATGATGTGCCTGTGTCAGAAAATTTAAATAGGCGGATTTGAAAATATGGCTCGCATGTGTGAAGTGATGTTAACTGAGCCACCAATTCCTTCTATTATCGCTCTCATTTATCACCTCTTTTTCTGCCATAATTTCTTAATTCCCTTGTCGTAACCTTGACTCATAAGTTGTAAATGGTAAGAGTAGTGGCAGAGGAAGAAATTGAGTCGGTGCTAGTAGTAAAAATTTAGCAGAAAGGTGGTAGTTTTCAGAATAGAAATTGCAAAGGACGAAAATTTCAGACAATGGGAGGTGGCTTAATTCAGAATGAACCCTCAGTTCATGATGTTTTGCTACAAGATGCGCAAAGCCTGCCATAATTCCAATGCTATGGATGGTTTAATTATTTCATGAGGCAAAAATAATGTCTCTACCTGAACCTTGGAAGCAGGTAGCCATCCACATTATAAGGTATATTACCTATGAGGCACGTTTATCGAATTTGCATTCAGTACATTTCAAGCTCTTGAGCCACATGAGGCATGGGAGGAGGATGAATGTGCCTAATTTCCTATACAATATTTTATCCATCATGGCAACAGAAACACAGAAAGGTAGGGATAACTTTGTCTCCCACCATTGTTTAATAAAATTGCTAGTTAAGAAATCTTTGCATGATGCTTCTGGAATGGCTTGGGGAGAATTTGTTCAAGTTAATCAAAATTACCATCAAAAATAATTTTCCAATATTGAGCATTTGCCACCTAGGGCTATACCTCAATTTCATAGGCCTAGCAGAAGATTGGGCATAGCTGAAGTCACCATTGGTGCTTCAACTTTTGGTATTGTTCCTCCTGCAATAGTATAATAAGCCATAAACATTATCTCCTCTAAAACAAAACAATTAGAAAGAGCAAGCTCCTCATCTAATTCTGATGACAATGTTCCCCTAAAAACCTTGATTAGAACTAGGGCACAAAGAAAAGAGGCTGAAATGGGAAAAGAAAAGGAAAAAGCGCAAACCCAGCCTATAGAAAAAGAGGTGTCGAGAGATAGAAAGAGAAAGGCTGACCCTATTCGTCCTTCAGCTAAAGGAAAATGTACGAGCACCTCTAGGAAGTCAAAACTAGTTGGGCCAGCCTTTTGTGGACCTTCACAAGGAAGCCCTGGGTGTGATGAGATACCACATGGCGACATCAAAGTCTCAATAGAACAAGAGCATGTTGAAGAAAAATAAGAGGATATATTTGGGGAAGCAACAAAAGTAACACTAGCAGACCTTGCCAATATTGTAGAAGAATTTGAGGATGAGCAAGGGTTCCTGCAGCAAAACCAAGAACAAGTGCTAGAGGACCTACAACAAGGAGAGGGTGAAGAAAAAATATTCCTATAGCCGCAGACAACTGGAAAACTAGAGGATATGCAGATAGTGTTGTATGGGGAGCAACCGTCAATGAAAACATTGGTAGGAATTTGTAACCCTCCTAATTTTACAATGCATCCAATTATTTTAAATTTGTGGAAAGAAATAGAAAGAAGGGAAAGAGAATGGAGACAAGAGAAGAAGAATCTGAAAAAGGAAATCCAAGAGAGGGATGAAATTATTGAGGAGAAAGATGAGGAAATTGCTACTCTAAAGAAGAAAGTAGATGACATTGTGATCTTGGTGCCACAAATTCTTGAATGCAGAGCTCCTCCAAGGGTTTATGCCCTACACTTAAAGGAAAAATATCTCTCTTTTAGATTATCAAAAATTGTTTTAGATTTAAACCCTTCCATAGAAACTCCTGCTAAATTCTTTAATGCTTTCAGGATTGCTTCTCCTGAAATGAAAAATCTGTTATGTGAATTTTATTTACACAATTATGCTGCTACACAAGATCATGACTGGAACCCACTATTGCATGTTGGGGATATTCAGCTGGGAGCATTTATGTCTTGGGCACAAAATAAAATTAATTAGGGTGAATAGAACACTACTTATAGGAAGATGGAATCCAATATCCCCTTACCCATTAGGGCTGAATCTAGAAATTCAAGGGATATTTGCAGGGAATGGCTTAGGATGCTTCTTAGACTGAGTTATGGTAATAGAATTATGCCCTGGATTGAAGCCGTTTATACTAAATATGAGGTTAAAACAACAAAAAAAGAGGAACATGTAAGAGGATATCTATCTCAACGATGGAATAGCCTAAAAAATGAGTTAAAGCAAGCTAAACCCCACTCTATCCACAACTATGTTGCAGCACTAAAAAGGATTGATAGGTACATTCATATTGGTAGAACAGAGGGAAGATTTTGGCTTCTCTTGACTTTTCAACCACCTATTCTCATGTGGACAATACCAAATTTTAGAAGCTACCAATAAGACATTACTGGAGAAAGGCCAAGATGGAACAAACTTGATAGATTGGGAGGATTCTACTGGGACCCAGACTCACGTACTATAGAAATAGATGTTGGACAACTTGCAGTTGCGAAATTTAGAGCCTTGACCAAGCAAAGAAACAACCCTTCCTTTGCTAGAGGACCAACAAGACATTAGGTTGGGGGGGATGATGAGCCTAGTTTTTGGTCAAATATGGGTAGATTTTATAGTCTATTTGCTAATAGTATCATGAACTTTAGTAGCTAAGTGTTAATATTTGCATGATGTTCCCCTTAAAACACTGACTTTGGGTTTAATTCCATCTTTATGAAGTTTTAATGGTATTGACATATTATGTGGATTATCTATATCGATTTTGTGCATGGTTGATGAATGTTCCTTAAGGTGATTATAGATGTGCAATTATTATGCGTACTGACATTGCTTTGTAGGATATCTTTTGTGGATGCTAAGTTGATAAAGGAAACCACCAGATGAACATGCAAGGAATCATTCAAAGGATTCAACTAAGCACGAAAGTAGATTCCCCATAGCAGAAAAATTGAACCACCTTGTATTAATGGAATTGAGCAATCACAGGCGTTACTACAGTGCCAAGTCCATGTTTGGACATGCATGTCTGACTAGATTCCCTACAGACGTAACCGCTTTGCCACTCTTTCCTTGCTTTCCATAAATGGAATCCTCTCTGTTAGTGGGAGTCAATTGACCTATTTAGCTAGTAGAACAAATAAGGATTTGAATCTTAAGGATTCATAGTTCTTGATTGTTGTTGGAAAAAAATGATAGTGATATTGTATTAAGCATTTTCTACTTTTCAATATAGCTATGTTATTACTCTGTTTACATATTTTCCAATGAATGAGATGATATTCTAAGTGTAAGTATCTGATTTCATAGTAGTCTTAGTGGATACTCATCCAAGGGGGCCCACTTGGTGAGTAATCCTTTCCTTTCCTTAGAGTAATTAGTTTAATTAGCATTTTTTGTTATGCACCTAGTTGAAAATCTTGCATTGATTGTTCCTATAGCCACTAGAAGTACATTGTGTGTTTGTTCTTGTAGTCAAAGCAGATAGAGTAGTTCCTTTTTGTTGCTTAGATCTTTTATTCCTGTTATGCATTTTAGTACTAGCATAGTTATCGATTAATGTTCAACATTTAATTTCTGCAATTTACTTCCAGAATTGTGTTCCTTAGCCATAGAATAGAAATGACTACTTAAGAGTTCCTAGTGCACATATTGTGTTGGACCATTTCAAGTTCATGTCTCTGGGTTGACAAAGTAAATGTACCTTCCTAATGGTTAAGATGGCTATTTAGATTAGATGTCCAATCTCTGAATAATTGCTAGAAGGGCCTGGTTATTGAAATCATTGTAGGAGGCCGATAGTAAACAATGCATGAAGGAGGGTAATTTCATCATGGTCAATTTTTCTTGAAGTTTAGTTTGCAAATTTTCTATAAACATCTTTTGAAGATGTGGGTCAAGGATCTTGACATCAATTTGGGAATAAAGCGATTGATAGCGTGAGATAAAATCAATTATCTTTTCTTCCTCATTTTACTTGCATCTCATCAAATTGGCCAGGTATTTTTGGGATTCATATGCACTTGGAAATGATATATAAATGCATCAACAAGTTCATTAAATGAAAAAATTGAATTGTTCGGTAATGATGAAAACTATTCCAAGGTAGAATCTTTTAAAGTTCTAGGGAATAGTTTTGCTAATAGTTTATCATCAAGGAGAAAATCACTGCATAAGGTAGTGTAGGAATTAACATTGTTAGAAGGATCTCTCTTCCCTCCATATTTCTCAAATCTAGGCATGTCTACCTCTTGTGGCACCAGTTTTTACAATATTTCCAAAGACAATGCGCTTATTCGAACATAATATGTGGGTGGGCCATTTTGATTTTGGTTTATGGTGGAGATTTGTTTTTGCATGGATGAAACAGTTTGGAAAATTTGTGTTATGAGAGGGTAATTATAAGTGGTATGAGGTGGAAGTGAAAGTGGTGATGGAGTGTATGTAGTGGTAGGGCAAGTAAATGAAATTATTATAGGTGATAATGTGGAAGAAGATAGAACATGTGATGCCACATAGGAACTAGGGATGCTTGCAGGAATATTCGAGGAAGGAATCACATTACTAACTTTTTGCAATGTTGTTGTGACTTGAGGAGTGGTATAGGTAGGCATTGAGGCTATGGTTGAGGGAGGAGGAGTTTGAAGTCCTCCTTGGCTTACCGCATTGTTTTTTGATTGAGGATCACTAGAGGTTGAAGGAAGATGTTTTGTATATATCTCAACTATGTGTTTCACAATGTCCAGGCCATCTTCACTTTCAAGCATGCGATGGATGTGTTTATATGGTAGGAATTGCAGTAGCTGAAATGTTTTCAAGGATTACTTGATGTTGGAGATGTGTTATTTCCTCATGAATTTGAATTATTTTTTCTTGCGGGATATGACCATTTTGTGTTTCAACTTGCATGCTATTTGAAGGAAAAGAGTTGCTAAGTGTATTATCCATGCCTAGTGTACTAGTTCAAATGCTAGGATTGGAAGTTCTAGATAACCCAAGATCCACAATTAGTGTGTTATTGTGGGACAAAATGAGTCTAGAAATTCTTCTCAATAAGGTATTAGCAATAGGACACCAAACACTCATACAAAGGCTTCTAAATGTGGGGTGAATGAAAATGCAATGTAAACTAAGAGCAATGAAATGCTTATAACTGAAATTCTAGAAAGTAAAACTGATATGCAAAAAAAACAAGTAGAAACTCAGAAAATGAACTGTAGATGATAGAAAATGTAGTGTAAAATATGCAACTCAACTAAGTTGCCCAGGGTGGTGAATAAGTCCAAGGAGTGAATTTTTTTTTAAATTTCCAAAAATTTTGAATTGGTGTTTATGATTTTTATGTTTTTGATGTAGATATGATATAGAAATGCATAATTTTATTGATTTTTAATGAAATGAAATGCAAAAAATGCAAGCTATATGAGCTTTTCACTAATGCAAATTTGGAAACCATAGGATGCAAATTAAATAATGCAAAATGCAATGCAATGCTAATGTAAGCTATTTCTAAGATGTAAATCCACTGTATATCAAAAATATGATGTTCAAAATGTAGGTTCACCAAAATGAACCAATTTTTTTTGGAATGTGGAGCTTTCTTAAACTTCTAGGGTTTTTCACCTAAAAGGAGAGAGGTACCAAAAACCTTAATGGCTCACTCAAGAATATTCCCTTGAGATTCCAATGCAAATGATGATTGAAATCCATCAAAGGGGAATGTCCTAGATGCAAATAATTAATAAAAGAGATTAACTATTAATGCAAAACTAAGAAAATGCAAAATGTTTGAAAATACGTTGTGATATGAAAAATGACCTAAATATGCAAAAAAATTATAACAAAAATTAATGAGATTAAAGGTGTGCACCTAGAGATTGGGAAGTGATGGAATGGAGCTCTAGAATCTTGCAAAAGTCATTGTTGAAGCAACTAGGACTCATATGGCAAGCTGGGTGACTTAGTCCTATTTTAGAGAAATTTTTCCAGAATACGTTTCAAACAACTAGGTACTCAAAACTGCAAAATATCTTTTCAAGCCTGGTATTGGGACACATACGCCACTAATTCTATATCATCCCACCTCCAAGTTTTGGGAAATTTGAAAGTGGAATATGTAGCTCCCGATTTGCACTTTAGCTCCTGACAAGTTTCCATATCCAAAACTGTAGAATTTGACCTATTTGTGTTCTCCAAGCTTCTTTTACGGCTTTGACAACATTGAATGACTTTGAATTTTTTTTGACAATTTTTCCAACCTTTCTCTTTGAAAAATCTGCACACTATACCTACAAACACATGCAAAGAGGGGGAAAAATTGTTGAGGGTTAGTAAATAGGGGTTTTCCTTGGTCAAACTTTAGTTTTGTAATTAAACCCTTCAAAATGAAATGAAATGAAAAGAGAATGATGAATGAACAAAAGTAATGCTACAACTCACCAAACCCTTGAAGTAGAAATCCAAAGACATGAAAGTAGAAGCTCCAATGGATGTAGACTTGAGAATGCTTAAAATTCCTAAAATGCTTAAGTTAAATGATTGATGATTGATGGAATGCTTGAGTGAAAGAATGGGGGTGAAATGAGAGGAAAAACACTATATTTATACACAATTATCCAATATTTCTCAAAAATACCACATTACAAATTGATCTTAGGTCTTAGAAAACAATAACCTGCCAGAATTTTGAAATGATTTTTATTTTTGAGCCAAAGGGGACTCATTCGCCCCTAGTGGTGAATGGGTCCCACTTAGGAATTTTAAGTGGGTGTCAGAAATTAAGTATTTTAAATGATGTTTATCAGGATTATTTTCAAGAATGCACTTAAGTAAGGTCTGTAAGTGTAAAATGGGGCCAATTAAAGCATAAGAATGGGTCAGATTATTGATGACAAAACTAGAAAAGCATGAAAGTTTTTTACAACACTTTACAACACTTTGAAATAAGGCTTGGTAAGTGTTAAAAAGAGGTTATTTAGGTGAAATATATTCATAAGGTCCTAGAAAAGTGTGAAGGTGTGTTACAACACTTCACAACACTTTTACAAGGCATCATAAAATTATTATTAATACAAGAGGGCCCAAGACCTAATGTGAATGTGTTGACCACATTTCAACATTAAATCAAGGAAAAACTAGGATAACATCCACAAGAAAGACCCAAATGAGCGTGAAAATTTACAAAGATACATTTTTATATGCTACAAGAACAATTAAAGGATGCATCACATAAATAAACACAAAACAATAGATTTATGTGGAAAACCCTTGAAAGGGAAAAACCATGGAGAGGATTAGCTCACAATATTTTATAACTAGTTACAATGGATTACAAAATGGAGGACTCATTGTCTAAGAACTAACTGTCCAAAAAGAAAGGCTCAATATCAAGGGCTCACTACCCAAAGGAATCACTATCCAAAATAGAAAATATTCTAGAAGAATGGCTCACTACCAAATTTTGAACTACTAACAATGCACCTACAACATAATGAAGATATAATTCCAATTAAGCTCAAAAAACTAAATTTACACCCTTCATACTTTACCACTATCACATTTCACACTTCTCTCTACATTGTATCTTCATTTGCATCTTTTATACTTATCAAAACACTTAATTAAACTTCTATATATACACATATATTCTACAAACACTCATATCATCAATTAGGTTTTCCTAATTAGATGAAACATATAATACCATAACCTATCAGCTCAAAACTCCAACCCTCATACCTTGCAGAAGAAAACAAAATGTTTTCTTTAGAAAAATAGGTCAAAATGACCCATAATTAATCCCATTATTCCACTCCTTTCATAATTCAACTCCACATTACCCCAAAACCCTTAGGTCAACACTGCACAATAAAATTGGTGAAGCAACAACTGAATGAACCAAATATGCATCCACAACTCAACACACAGACCACCAAATCAATTAAAATTTGGAGTGCATACACTTTTGAAAACCTCAAACACTTCCACAAAACCACACAAACATAATAATCATCTGTGATGGAATGCATAGCATTCCAATATGCACTCAGCACCTGTAATTCTACTTCTACTAAGCCAAATACTCTTTCATTGATATATTCAACTCTGGAAGCCATGTAACCCTAAAAATTTCAATATAGATACCTTTAATACGTACCATGAACACTTCAAATGTACATAACAATATTCTACAAAGTACATAAATGTAGACCACAAAACCGTTGCTCTAATACTTACTATTCTAATCTGGGACTTAGAAAATTTTCACCAAAACACTATGTCTTCTTCGAACTTCTCCAAACTATCTACATATAGATGTACCGACACTTTGTTGGCAAAATAAGGATAAACAACTGAGAGGGGGGGTGAATCAGTTGTCACAGAAACTCAAACTTTTCTAACTTATCTTAACTCTAATCTTAGATCTGATGATTGAGAAATTAACCACAAGCAATTAACACATCAGAGAGACCAATAACACCAAATTTTTTACGTTGAAACCCTATTAGGGGAAAAACCATGGTGGATGTTAGTACACAATATTATACTCTGTTAAAAGTATAAATAGAAATAATAAGGGGAATGCACATGCATTCAGGAACATTGCCTAGAGCTCACTACTCAAATACAAAAGAGGACTCACTGTTCAACAATACAAAATAGGATTAAAATCCAAAGAATATGAACTGAGAAAATAGCTTTTGCACAAGCCTTATTATAGTTCCAATTAAGCTCAGAAAAACTTCTTCACACTTTGCTCAATCTTCTTCACTCTCAACTTGGTAATCGAATAATAGAAACACTATTCACACATTTACACTTTCTCTAGAATACATTCACACTTATGCACACACTAAATTCTCTCAACCAATTTCTCTTATATATCCGCTACATGGGATTTCATCATAAATTAGTCTGCTAGAAAAATAAAATATATTTTCAATGTCAACCTAGATTTACAGATAAATTTCCAATGCAAGTCCACCAAGGTTGGCCACAACATAGTGGAGACCTAAATTAATATCTCCAACAAAAAAATACTTTAATTAATTTCACCACAAAGATCCACAACACACTACCACCAACATGTTGGCCAAGAACATGCGCAAAAAGATCTTCAACCACAAGCTCTCCGAGTAATGTGGACGTACCAAAAATATAGAGAATGATCTAGAGACATCCAAGAACACCAAGAAACAATAGAGAAGCATCCACAAAAATTGAGATTATCAAAATCACACAACCTTCATTCAGGAACACAGACAAAGGCCACATAAATACTGTTAGACCACAATATACTCAAAACTTCACGCAGACCTCTGAAACTTCTAATAGATGATCTAGAAACATTCAATGATAAACCCTTTAATCCACACCAGTTAATCTTCAATGTATATAACAAAGCACTTTCATGACCTGCATAGTTCCATAGGGAACCTAGAACACTTCCTTTTATAATTTTCTCAATATCCTTGACATATACAACCTCTAGTACACCAAATGCTAATAGTGTTGACATCAATGACAACCACATATCAGCAACCATATCCACAATATCCAACAAGCTCCCCCTTTGGCATTGATGGAAACACATGATGTGAAAAATACCATCAAATTAACACACTGACTTCTTTTGCACTTCTCCCCCTTTGACATCAATGGAAAAGGTAACAATGACCTTTCCATATACACGCTCTATACCACATATCTTCACATCTGACTACTCCCCCTAAGTAGTAGCCACAAAAACATCAATCTGTATCAGAATATAGCAATAAAGTTCATAGATTGATGCACAAAAATGCATATTTTAGTTCTTATCTGGAGGGGTAATTACCCCTAGCATTCCTCTAAGACACTAAAAAGTATCCTTCGGCAAAGGCTTAGTAAATATATCTGCAATTTGTTCTTTGGTAGGCACATACTCTAGTCCGACTTCTTTCTCATTCACTTTCTCCCTCAAGAAATTAAACTTTATTGATATATGTTTAGTCTTAGAGTGCAACACCAAATTCCTTGAGATATTTATTGCACTTGAGTTGTCACAATATATGGTAATAGGCTATTCATATGTCACCCTAATATCTCTCAACATCTGTTTCATCCATATCACTTGAGTACAATTATTAGCAGCAAAAATGTATTCTACCTCAGTAGTAGATAGAGAAATTGAGTTTTTCTTTTTACTTAACTAGGATACCAACTTCTTCCCTAGGAATAAAGCATCACCACGAGTAATTTTCCTATCATATACATCACCAAACCAATTTGCATTAGTATATGCACACAAAGTGAGATCACCATCCTTTGGATACCAAATTCGAAGGTCAACTGTTCCTTTCAGATACCTAAAAATTCTCTTCACAATAGTTACATGTGATTATTTTGGATTAGCTTAAAATCTAACAACCATACATGCAACATTCATAATGTCTAGTCTATTCTAAGTCAAGTAAAGAAATCCATTGATCATTGACCTATATCTGGATTGATTTTCCTTAGGAGAGTCATCATTTTGTGTCAACTTACATCTGGTCACCATGGGAGTACCAACAGGTTTGGAGTCATCCATTCCAAAAAAATTCAGCAGTTCTTTCACATATTTGGATTGAGATATGAAGATCCCCTTGTCCAACTGTGTAACTTGCAATCCCAAAAATAACTTCATTTCTCCAATCATACTCATCTCAAATTCATTATTCATCTCATCAACAAACTTCATTCATAGATTATCATCTCCTCCAAAAATGATATCATCAACAAAAACTTCTATAATTAACTCCTTATCATTATCTAGTTTCAAGTGTAAGTTGTTGTCAGCAGTACCTTTAGTGAATCCAAGCTTCAGTAGGTATTTTTCCAATCTAGCATACCAGGCTCTGGTGGCTTGCTTGAGTCCATACAGAGCTTTCTTCAATCTGAAAACCATATCTTCTTTGTCTATTAGCTGAAATCCATCTGGATGTTCAATGTACACTTCTTCTAGTTCTCCATTCAGAAATGCAAACTTTACATCCATTTGATAGACTTTATAGTTCTTGTGTGCAGCATAAGCAATAAATAGTCTAACAACTTCAATCCGAGAAACATGGGAAAATGTTTCTTCAAAATATATACCTTCCATTTGAGAAAACCATTTACATACTAGTCTTTATTTCAAACCACTTCACCATCTTCATTCAACTTGTTTCTAAATACCCATTTAGTACCAATCACATTTTTGTCTTTAGGCCTCGAAGCCAGTATCCATGTGTCATTCTTTTCAATCTGTGTCAAATATTCCTTCATAGATTCCAACCAATGCTCATCTTGACAGGCTTTAGTGAAATTTCTAGGTTCAATCTTGGAAATCAAACAATATTCTTCTGCAATTCTTCTTCTAGTTTTCACTCCTTTACTCTTGTCTCCTATAATTTTATTTTTAGAATGATTCAACTTTACATACCTTGGATTTTTGGGACATTCTTTAACTTTTGACTCTTTTGATCTTTCTTCTACACTTGCACTTGTCTGTGTCTCTTGATTGACTTTATTTAATGGAACAAATTGAGGTTTCCTCACCAGAACATATGGAATAATATAAAGTAGATTATGTGTCTAGGTATTCTTCCCTTGGCTTGTAATTTCTTCATTTGAATCATAACTACAATGTCTAGATGATTTGATAGAGTTCTCATCAAATTTGACATTTGCACTCTTGACCATCTTTCTCAATATTTTGGTATAACACTGGTAGGCCTTGCTTTTAGTGGAGTAACCTAGGAAGATTCCTTCATCACTTCTTGCATCAAATTTCCCTATATCATCATCTCTTCTGATAAAACACTTGCTTCCAAAGATCTTGAAGTACTTAACAGTAGGCTTGTGAGCAAACAATAACTCATAAGGCATCTTACCATAATTTCCATTAACATTTACCCGATTCAAAGTATACACAATAGTGCTTACCGCTTCACTCCAGTACATCTGTGACACATTTCCTTCCATCATCATTGTTCTGGAAGCATCCAAAATTGTTCTATTCTTTCTCTCTGCAACTCCATTCTATTGAGGGGTTCAGGGATTAGATAACTATCTTTTAATACCATGCTCTTCACAATAAGAGTTGAACTCCTTGGAAATAAACTCACCACCTCTGTCGAATCTCAGGCACTTGATTTTCAAACCTTTCTCATTTTCTACCATGGCCTTGAAACTTTTGAACTTCTCCAATGCTTCACATTTTTCTCTTAAAAAGGAAACCCAAATCATTCTAGAGTAATCAGCAATAACCAACATGAAATACCTTTCTCCATGAATATTTTTGACTGTGGAGGGACTACAAAGGTCAGTATGTAGCAGCTCCAGTAGATTGTTTGAATGAAACTATTTGCTCTGGAAAGAGACTAGTTTTTTACCCATATGACATTACTTGCATATTATATTAGCAGGCTTCACTAACTTAGGAAAATCTCATACTACTTGAGTAGAAATTATCTTGATAATGTTTTCAAAATTTACATGACATAACCTCCTATGCCACAACCAGCTTTCATCTATTTGAGCAATTAAACAACTTCCATTAGCAGTACTCAAATGAAAAATATTACCTTCTATCTATTTTCCTATTGCAATCATATCCACAAAACTTCCACATATCTTGCATCTTCTATTTTTGAATTGAAGATCATATCCCTTGTGAACCATCTTTCCAACACTCAACAAGTTGTGCTTCAAGCCTTGAACATAGAGGACATCATCAGTGTTATCCTTACCACCAAGGAAAATAGATCCTCTACCACGAATCACACCGGCATTGTTATCTCCAAATATTACAACCCCACCATCATACTTCTCTAGACTCACAAATTTTCTTTTATCACCAGTCATATGATGTGAACATCCACTATCAATGACCCACTCATATTTTTCTTCAACTTGGGATGTAAGATCTTTTTCATCTTTAGTAGATTTGGTAGCCACAGGATTATCTTCAATGGTAGCAATGAAATCCCATTCATCTTCTTTTCCATTATCTTTATCAGACTCATCATCAGTCATTGCTTCTTCATCATAGTAGCATCTCTTTTGGAATCTAGAATTTTAAGGCTTAGATATAGGAACTATTTTAGGACATCTTGATGCAAAATGACCTATTTTACTACATGAAAAACATTTAATAGGAAATACATCTCCATACTTACCTTTTCCTATGCCTTCTTGTTTTGCAATCAGTGCTTCCAGTTCTTCTACCTCTCTTTATCTTCAAGTTTTTTCAATTCTTCATCATACTTGGATATCTTTTTGGAACTCTCTCCTAGATTATATCTTTGTTTGTTACTTTTGGATACAGTGGCCTTGAATGCAGATTCAGTCTTTGGTGTAGATTCACCAAATTCACTTATTTCAAAAGCAACAAGCTTCCCGATCAATGTGTCTCTTGTTATCTTGTTTACTGATCTAAACTCTTCAATAGCATGAACCTTAATTTTTTAGGAGGGAGGCAAGGATTTGAGTATTTTAGCCACAATTTCATCCTCATCCACAAAACCACCTACACCTTTAATACCCATCACTATTTCATTTACTCTCTCCATAAAAGAAGTGATATTTTCATCTTCACCCATCTTCAAATTCCCATACTTGCCTTTGAAGCTCTGTAGCTTAGCCATCTTCACCTGTGCATCTCCTTCATACAAGGTTTCTAGTTTCATCCAAATCTCATGAGCTATCTCCAAACCTAACACATTAGCCATCTCCGAATCTGTTAGAGCACTCACCAAAGCTTCAATATCCCTAACATTATTTTTAGCATCTTTGATCTCATCAGGAGTTGAGGGACCATTCTGATGAATAGTATATGGACCTTTTATAATCTTCCATAAAGCTTCACCAATACACTTTAAGTGACATTTCATTCTAAATTTCCACATTGAGTAGTTAGTGCCATCAAATATTGGACTGTCCTTGAATGTTGTTGTCATCTCGAATCACCTCAAGCTTTTAGACTTCTTCAGAGGAACCTAGCTCTAATACCAATTGTTGGAAAAGTAAGGACAAACAACTGAGAGGGGGGGTGAATCAATTGTCATTGAACTCAAAATTTTCTAACTTATCTTAACTCTAATCTCAGATCTGATGATTAAGAAATTAACCACAAGAAAATAACACATCAAAGAGACAAATAACACCAAATTTTTTATGTGGAAACCCTATTAGAGGAAAAACCATGGTGGATGTTAGTCCATAAAATTATACTTTGTTAAAAGTATAAAGAGAAATAAGAAGGGGAATGCACATGAATTCAGACACACTACCTAGAGCTCACTACTCAAATACAAAAGAGGACTCACTATCCAACAATACATAATAGGATTAAAATCCAATGAATACAAACTGAGAAAATAGCTTTTGCACAAGCCTGATTATAGTTCCATTTAAGCTCAGAAAACCTTCTTCACACTCTGCTCAATCTTCTTCACTCTCAACTCAGTAATTGAATGATAGAAACACTATTCACACATTTACACTTTCTCTTTCATACATTCATAGTTATGCACACACTAACTTCGCTCAACCAATCACTCTTATATATCCGCTACATGGGATTTCATCACAATTTAGCTAGCTAGAAAAATAAAATATATTTTCAATGTCAGCCCAAATTTACAAATAAGTTTCCAATGCAAGTCTACGAAGGCCAGCCACAACATAGTGAAGACCCAAATTAATATCTCCAACACAAAAATACTTTAATTAATTTCACCACGAAGATCCACAACACACTACCACCAACATGTCAGCCAAGAACATGAAAAATTGAACATGTGCAAAAAGATCTTCAACCACGAGCTCTCTGAGTAATGTGGATGTACCACAAAGATAGAGAATGATCTAGAGACATCCAAGAACACCAATAAACAATAGAGAATCATCCACAACAACTAATATTACCAGAATCACACAACCTTCATTTAGGAACACTAATAGAGACCCACTAATACATTTGACTGCAAAATACAACGAAACTGTCTAACGAAATATGTAAAATTCGATGTTCGTCGGGTGCTTGTAAAATTTGATGTGTAATTTCAATTTTTTTGAAAGTTTATCCCCGACGTTCATCAAAATTTTGACAAACCTGGGGTTCGTTGAAATGTCAGCTATCAGTTTTGTCGAATTTTTGACAAACATGAAAAATTTAAAAAAATCAAATTGTGGCCGACATAAAGAAAAGTGAGTTCGCGCTTGATTTATTGTGACAGTGTTTTTCTCTACTTGAGACAATTTGTGGAGAACTAGGATGATTTTTTTGGGAAAAATCAAAAAAAATTGAAGAAGATATTGCTAGGTTGAGGGTAGCCATTGTCTTTTTGCATAATTTAGTTGTGAAGTCAGATTTGTAGTTCGAGGTTTGAAAATCATATTTTAAAGCAACATCTCATCAGATTTCATTTTTAGAGGTTAAGGGTTTTGAGAATTTCATGTCCTTATTTTGTTGTGTGGAATCATCATAAGATCACAACTGAGGAACAGATTCTTGTGACTGTAATTATGTGATCCATAACTCTATTGGTCATGTGGCACAGTTGTGCTATAACAAATACAAGATGCATTCATGTGTGACCCAAGTTTAATGTGGCTATGTTGTGATAGAAATGGAGGCACTCATATAATGTAGTTAATTCAGGTTGTATAATGTAGGTGTCAATCATCATTGGGTGCATTCAGGTTGTCTCAAGTTTAACAGGTTAGGATGTAATTATAGCATGATCGAAGAGTGATTACCTCTTATTGCAATAAAGAGCCTATAACTCTGGTTGATATGCAGAGTGGTTGTGTTATATCAATTATATAGTGCATTCAAGCACAACCCATGTTTAATTGGCTATTCTAGAGAGTGATCAAGATTTTCTAAATCTTATGAATGTTACTTGACATATATTTGTATAGTCTCAAATTCCTTCAGAGGCTTTTGAAGTATCAATGTATCCTATATAGGGTTTAGAATGATTTCTTTTAATTAAAAAAATAAATAAATGATGTATTTCCCTGTAATTAGATAATGTGAAGATCTCCTAAATCTGCCCCAGCACACTATCCTCTTTGGCATTGTATTCATTACTCTAGCTACTAGGTTTTTGTATGTGACATATTTAATATCTTCATGACTGTGGCTTTTAAATAGATCTCAGTCTTTGCTTTAATCCTTTTCATGGTAACCCTAGAGCTCCATAATCCACCTTCAATCTCTTCTAAGAATGTTGTCTTAAGTTAGACTGCATAGTGTGCATATAAAGCAAGTCCTTCATACCTGCCATTGTTCCAAACCACCACTCACTGCCTTGCTTAAAATGTTGCCTCCATAAGCACAATAGCATGTTTTAAAATCATGGTTGCCAATGATTGACCATTAAGGTCACCACTTTCATCATGAAGATACAATGAGATTTTTGTCTTCAAACTCAAGGCATTATGGAAGATAACAATGTGAATTGTTTGTTGTGTACGATTCAATTTTCTTGCACATTTACTACTTTGCTAACTTCCTTTAAGACTGGGTATTGCACTCTCAGCTGCAATCTCAAACAGCTCACTCACTATCACTTGAAGATTCCTTTCATGAGCATCCTTCTATAAAATCAATCTATGCCCTATAGACTGTCTACTTACTACAGGGGACTCATTGTTTCATGGTATTGTAGTTCTTAAGATCCTTCAACCTTATTGACACTACTTCACATTCCACAAGGTATTATTCACTATTCTCCCATCTTTGGTGAGTCTCAAAACACAGCTCAAACATCCAATCCACTACCTCCATTATACAATATTAATGGTTAAGAAGAAACATTGAACCTATGATTACCACTGTTACTTCATTTGGACAGTCATTCCATGATTGCATTTTCCTTGTCTAACACTACCAAAAGCATTGGAAAAACCCTTAAGGTCAGCAAGGGGGTAAGGAAACTCACTGTTAAAATCTCCACTTTACTATGCAAGGTTTGAGCTTTATTATCTTGTCACTGCTTAGCCTGTTTTTGACTGTCACATCTCAATTGATTGTCATTCTTCTTACTGTAGATTACATTTACAAATGTCACTAACCTACATAGTGTGCTTGTTATTGGCTACAATCTTTAGATTGCAAGATTTTGTTATTACCTACAATGTCTCAATCTTTTTGGTATTGCAACCTCACTAATCTGCTATAGTTATTGTTTATGTTTCTATGGAGGCCTAGGGTTTGTACCCTAATCATGCTCTTACCAATGCTTCTATTTTTTTTATTAGGGCTCTCTCAATGTTGAGGGCCCTAGAGATAAGTTCATCATAAGAAGTGACATATTGCATCTTTAACTAAAAGGATAAATCCGTATTGACATTAGCAATGATGATTCTGACTTGTTGCTCCTTAGGAATGGGTCACTTGCTCTTACTAGCTCGCTACCTCCATTGTTGTAGGAATTTTGTGATCAAGTTCAATATTCTGATTTTAGGAGTCTTAGGTTGGAAATCATAGTAAAACCATAATTTAATAAGTTTTGGAATTAGCATTGTAAGGTGTTTTTGGGGTCATTAACTTTAGACTATCTTCTCTTTTGCAGGGGTGGTTGCATGCCAAATTTTTTTGGTGTAAAATATCAGAATTATTAGATTATGTTACCTGTCTATGAATAAAAATTATTGGAGTGTGAGTTTGATATTTTTTAAAGATCTAAATAGTCAAGCTTGGTAAAGAAAAATCATGTCAGATAATATTAGTCCAGAACAAAATGAAGATACACTTGATAGATTGTGGGCTAGATTGAAAAGAAAGGGTGATGGGAAATGTTATTGTCCTTGCAATAATTGGAAGGGCTTAAAGACGAGATGACTTTTAATCACAACAGCTGAGAAACATTGTAGGCAGCATGGTCACGTTGAAGGGGGGCATGATTATCGTCCATTGGTAAGTTGTTCATTATATGTGTTTATATTAATTGAATTTGTAAATGTTTATATTGTTTTAACATTTTATATATATATATATATATATATAATCACTTGATCATGATCATGGTTTATTTGTGTCTATCATTATTATAAAGGTGGGGCACCCTAGGGTAGATGATATGGATTATCACGGCCCAGCGAATGTGGTTTTGCAAGTAGAAAAACATGGAGTTGTGAATATCGAAGATGAAGTTAATGATCCTATGGAAGAAGATGATCATGCACCAAAAAACATAGTTGAAGATGATGGTACGAATACATTGATCCATGCCACATTTAGTGGTAGAGCTGATCATGATGATCAAGATGACTTTGATGATGTTCACGATTTACCTATACTTGACAAGGCATACAAGCCCCTTTATGAAGGCTCTGAAACAACTCTTCTCTCTACTATATTGTTGTTGTTGAACTTGAAGGTTATGAATGGTTTATCAAACATAGCAATCTCATAGATGTTAAGGTATGTCATATATGTCATCTTTTTTAATCTATTTTAATTGTTATTAGTTCATCACTAGTAAATAAAGGGTGAAATATGTACTATTAATATTCTTTATATGAACAATTTTTTTTTTTGTAGATTGATTAGTGAATTTATGTTACCAACATCAAATATTTTACCTCACTCATATCGAGATTTATGTGCCATTATGAAAGATATCAGAATGGAGTATCAAGAAATAGATGCATGTCCTAATGATCATATTATATAACATAAACAACAAGAATTTGCAACAGAATGCCCAGAATGTCATATTAGTAGATATGGAGCAGATCAACTAACAAAAAGGGTGCCTTGCAAGGTTCTTCATTATATTCCCATTATTCCACGTATGCAATGATTATTTAGGTGTGAAAGCTTAGCGTAATTGATGGGTTACCATGCACGGAATAGAAGTGGAGATGACATTCTTCGAATGCCTACAGATGGTTCTACATTTAGGGACATGGAGGAAAAATGGCCACACTTTAAAGAAGAACCTCATAATCTCAGGCTTTCATTAGAAGCAGATAGTGTCAATCGATTTGGAGAGTTGAGATCTATTTACTCAATGTGGCCTGTTTTTGTTATCAACAATAACATTCCTCCATGGATATCAATAAAGAGGGAGCACATAATGTTGTCAATGATTGTTCTAGGTATTTGTTTACATCAATTTTCTTTAACGTAGTAGCATCTCATTTGTCTTATTTGTTGCATAATGACTTATATTTTTTTCATTCAATAGTCATGTACATTAATTTATATATATTGCAGTAAAATGGTTATAATAATTATGTAATGTTTATGTTCATTCAACTAGGTAAGTACCAAGTTAAAGATATGAATGTATATATCGAGCCTCTTATCGATGAGTTACTAAAGTTATGGATTGGCGTCACTATGTATGATGTCTCTAGACCAATAGGACAAGACAATTTCAATTCCATGCAATGCTTGTATGGACAATTCATGATGCCCTAGGGCTAACACATTTTTGTGGTATGTTATAACGTTTGACTGCACTTTAACAATATTTAATTTGATGAAGTAGATATCATGAATGTTTTTAAAAAAATCTATTCATTATATATAATTATAAAAATTGACATATTTAATCCAATTATATATCATCTTGTAGGGTTTTCAAACAAAGGGAAAATTTGCATGTCCAATTTGTGGTCCAAAGATGAAATCTCATCATTCAATAAGTTTAGGAAAATAGGTGTTTGATGAGTATAGGAACTTCCTTCATAGAAATCATAAGTATCGAACTACTAAAAAACATCTTTTCAATGGGAAAGAGGAGACTACATCAAAACCACAAAGAATGTCACCTCGCCTATGGAAGTTGGAATATAATAGAATTAATTGTCAAGGTTATACATTAGATCAAATTATTTATCTATCATATATGATATGTTTTGAATTTATATTTTTATATTGTGTTGTGTTTACTCATGTTGTAATTGACAATGATTGTCGTTGTTAATTTGTTTAACTTATATTCTTCATGAAGGTCATCAAGGCATTAATGGTCGGCTTCCATAGGGACTGAAAAGTTATCCCAGACAATTTAGTAGGTTTCCCTAGTATAAGTAGCTACAAATTGTTCATTTTTTTGATATAATGCATATCGGAAAGAATATAATAGAAATGTTATGGAAAATATTGGATGGACGGCATGACAAAGAAAAAAATTGTCAAAATTTGTAGTGACATTCAGGAAGCCAATCATGCAATGAAAAATATCATTCAATTAAATAGTGATGAAGACCAAATCAATATAAGTGCCCTTCCTTGGTTATTAACAGAGCAACAAAGCAATGCTATAAAAGAAGTCATACAAAAAATTTGATTTCCCTTAGGATTTGTTGTGAACATAAACAATATAATAACAAAGAAAGGTGAATTTGGGTTAGGGATGAAAATGCATGATTGACATACCTTCATTAAGGTAATTATTCTAGTATATTATATACACTTGTATAATGCATGTACTTTTCAGTGTATTATGTTTACTACTTTTGGAAAAATAATGAAAAAATCATTTTATAATTGTTGCAGTACGTTCTACCTCTATCTCTCCCATACAACTTTGACAATAATGTCAAGCAAGTTATATATGATCTTGGAAAATACATGAGGTAAGTAGCAAGATTTGTTCAATTCACTGTATACATCTTATAATTTCATTTTGTTTTACTTGTTATGTAATATACTATATATTTTTGTTAAATATTATTAATATATTTCTTGAATCCTTGTAGATGGCTATCATCTAAAGGAAATCCATAAAAGAAGATATAAATTATTGGAAGAGAAAAAATTCCTCATCTAATGTGAAATGCAAAAGTGTTTACCTTCAACATTTTTCAATGCTTAAGAACACTACCTCATACACCAAGTTGAGGAGATTGAATTGTGTGGACCTGTACAGACAAGGTCAATGTGGATGGTTGAGAGGCACTTGAAATTTTTGAAGGCTTTGTTTAAAATAAGAGCACATCCTGAGGGTTCTATGGTGGAAGGATATACGGTATACCAGACCATGGTGTACATTAGTGAATATATTCCTAAGTTTGTAGCAAAAATCCATGTAGATCGCATTTGGGATCCCAACTCCATTAACAAATTCGAAGGGGAGTACCTGTTGGGGAAAGGTAGATTGAGGAAAGTGAGAGGTAATTATAAGATGGTCGTGGAGATTAATTGGAATGCATTTTACATATGGTTTTTATGTATATCGTACTTATTTAATTTTTAATCTTCAATATACATCAATTATAAATTAAGGTCGTATACTGTGGTATTTAACTAATTATATGTCGTTTGTGAATTTCAATTTATTTTGGTACAGTTGGTTAAGAGTGGGATGCACTACATTTGTACGTTGCCAACAATCTTGATTGGATGATGGTATGGATTGAACAATGTCAATAATCTGGTCACGCATTAACATGGGAAGGTGTGGCTTCATTGGTTAAAGAAGCTCATCGTAATGGAGATTCCAATGTTACAAAAAGGGAAATTGATTTAGCATATGGTTTAAGAGATAAACAGGTACGTATAAATATATTAATCACCCATATTATTTAATTATTTTCAAGTATATTGATGTATATATATCTTGAGATTGTTTTATTTGCATACATTCAACCAAGAATAAATATGTTTATCAACTGATGATATTGCAATAATTTTTACATGTTTGACATATTGCAGGTGAAACACCACAAGGCTATGTGGTGCAATGGTTGTAAATTTCAAATCAAAATGTTGGATGACATGAAGAAGACTTGTGATTCTGGTATAACTACAGTCTTTCACATGACTAATGTTTCATCTAGAAGCGACATACATCCAGAACTCTTAGAAAATTGATACTATAGTATTTTTGATGATATACTTGAGTGTGACTTTAAGTCCTTCAGATTAATTTTGTTCGTTGTCCTATGGTACAAGCTACGATTGAATGAAAATGATCCAGAGAGAACTGTTATTGAACATGATAATGGATTTACCATGGTTAATACAAGGTTAATCGAGCAAGATGGAAATGAGCCCTATGTTCTTCCAAGCCAATGTGAGAAGGTATTTTACTTAGAGGTTCCAGGTAAACCGGGTTGGTCATTTGTTGTTAGACATGATCCAAAAGGAATGCCGGTAAAGTATAATGTGGTAGAAGAAGAAGATACCGAAGAACTAGAAAATGATGTAGATGATGATCAGGATCAACGGTTAGTTGATGATGTCCCTGATGAAGATGTCGAAGAGGAGGAACTAGATGATGATGATGTAGGAGTTAATATTCATGAAGATGACATCTATGAGGATGATGACATTATCAAAACTGATATCGATGATGATGATGATGATGATGATATGACCAATCCTTACAATGTCGAATCTGGATCGAATGATACAGAGAAAGAGTTGGATGAAGAAGAAGATCAATGACATTGAAATGTATAAGTTATGCGATTATATTATCTATTTGAATATAATTTCTTGATAGAATTATATTTGAATTATGTGGTTACATAATTAATTCATGATATTTTTAATTTTTATGCCATTACATAATTAATTTAATGATGTACTTTTTAATGTTTGAAAGGTCAAAAATTTAAAACATTTCAATAGTGATGTTAACAACCTTGAAATTAGTGTGTTTTATGTTTCATGTGATCATAAAAGATTAAAAATTCAGTTGTAGAGGTGGTTGTTCAGTGGTTGACGTGTATGTTGGTTCTTTTACAATGTAACTGGGTTTGTCTTCTAATATACCTATGGAATTGCCAATTCCAATCGAAGGCAGCTCGAAGGACCTGGACCAACTGACGAGAACTTTAAAAGCCTCCTACACTTCAGGCTCTGCAAGACCCGGGAGGGTGATCCCTTAATGTGTTTACAACCTCTCGCACCATTATTATAAACAACGTAACAATAGGATGATCTCACTTAATAGCTAAACCGATAAGATAATATCAACTAGAATTGTTGTTCATAGACAATATCAACTATCTGGAGCGTGAGATAACTAAACACAATCCATTGTATAAGATAGTCAATGATTTGCAATTTGTAGCAAGCTCTAGGCAAAGACAAACAAATACTGAACTACACGAATAATTACAACTTAGATCAGTGCCATATATCCATTGCAGGAGTCAAATTCATAAGCATCTAGAGGTTTATAACCAATTTAATACATCACATATAAGATCCCTGACAATATTGCATTACAATTTCATCAGTGTGCATTCTAACCAAGGACTACTTATCAAATCCTTATACAACACATATCCGCCTATAATCCCATTCAAGCATTTTGATTAATTCCTTGAATTAAAGCTAAAATAGAATCATACACACCACAATAGTGAGATGGATAAAATAACCCTTAGTTATTTCATTCAAAGTTCAAATATGCATGTACAATGGAGAGACATGAGCTGAAATTTTTATTTCAACTCAAATGCTAGTACTGTTATACAACATTAAATCTCTATGAACTCAAAACCAGTTACATAATGACTCAAAACCTAAATTGCATTTCTCTAAAACCATCGGACTTTACAATCCACTCTGCAACTTCACCTAGACTCGACAAAAATTATCTAACTTGCTAACCTGTACTTCTGGCCTTGAAATCCTTCTTTTAGAAAATGAAGGAGCAAACAAGCACCAGACCATAAAGCACACCTATCACTAGTCAATTGGAGCACCTGGTGATATTCCAAAATTTGTTACAATAGCCACCACCTTGAAAAATATTCTTGTTCAAAAATTGTTACAACAACAATCATCCTGGAGCATATTCTCATTCATCATGTCAGCTGAGGAAGGTTGATGCAATAACAAAAAACCACGTGAAACCCACGCCAAGAAAGTCATCCATACAAAACTGGAAATGTTGTAACCACAACATCTGATTTGCTACCTGTCAGTAGCCCACTCTTTTTACTCATCATCATTCAAATACTTAGCCACCCACCTCTGGTATTCTTCATCAGTTGGCTAGTCAAAATTGATCACCTCTTTTACCTTTGTACTATAAGAAAAATACTTTACCACTACTTGATTAGCATCTCTTTCAAAAGATTCTAAAAAATGAGCTGGTACCAATAATCTTATCCATACAATTTACCAACAAATCATAATCTGATTCATCATAAATTATTTTAATTTGATTATTGATGACTTTACTTGCTTGATCCTACCACTGTTGGAGTGTTCTGATTTCCCCCTACTCATCAGTTATATCAGGTAACAGTGTGTTACCCCAATCATTGAAGTTCTTTACCAATTCCCTAATCTTCCTACTTATATCATCTGGTAAGGTTTGAAAACCTTGCAATGATTTAACTAATCTATAAGTAGGCTTCAATGATTGGGGCCTGTTATTTACATCAAACCTTGAGGCTTTATTCATAACATCTAGATTATTTTTCCTAGGAATCCAATTTTGAATTATTGGAATCACTATCCCCTGATACCTATCAATATTATTTATTGCTTCAAATAGTAAAGAATACAAAGAATCTATAGAGGGTAGTTTATTATCCACCTTTTCATTTAAATGCTCCAAAACAAGAGTAACAATTTATTTTTCTTTTGAAAGAAAACCCTCCTCTTTTACCCTTAGTGATGTCTGTAATTGATCAATTTCCTGCATGAGTTGCCTCTTTGATGGATCAACAGAGCACTTTGTTTCTTCATCAACTTGTTTTAGAGGAGGGGTAAGAGCAGGATTTTGAATGGGAGACCCTGGTGTAGAAAGATTTGGAGAAGTAGGAGGTATTGACCCTGCTGTGGGAGGTGATGTGCTAGTTCCTGCAGCATTGGATGTTTCCCCAGTATGTCTATACTTGAACCTTTCTACTTTAGTTTGCAGCTCAACATTCCTCTATTGCATTTTACTATATTCTTCAATTAAAATTTTATACTTCTCCATTAGGCTCTTTCTTTCAGCCTCCTCCCTTTCAGTAGTCTTTTGGGCCAACTTGGCCACATTCACAATTAAACTAGTGGCTTTGGTTGTTGTAGTCTCTGAATCCCTCTTTGTGGCAATCCTCCTTTGAAATTTGGATTAATATCAGCAGTATCTAGCTTTCTTCCTTGTGGAGCCAATTACCCAAATTGCGAGGTCTCATATTCTTCACTAAAGGCGAGTTTTTGTAATGTTGCCTTAGCTTCTTCTTGGAATCCACGAAAATGATTCTTGACTTCATAATGGCATTGAAAATAGCGCATCTACAATGTCTCATTTTAAGAAAAATCAAAACACCATTTGATTCACTGGTTGTCTTCAGCCTAGCTTTTAGGAGTGATGTTTTGAACTCTTCCATTAGTTCAGCTTTCACTTCTTCATCATTCTCCTGATCTGACCTGTCAGGACTTAGTTCTCTTCTCTCCTTGCATTTATTTTGATATTCCTCAAATTTCATCCTCCATGCCAATTGCAAGAATATAGGAGTCTTTACAAATGCATTGTCATCTAAGAACTCCTTGCAAGCCTCCATTCTTGCATCCTGCACACTCTTACCCTTCATATCCAAATCGGATAGAACTAATTCAACTGACCTAGGAGGGGATGACATACCAACCTACATGTCTTGATTAGTAACAATAATTTCATCTATGAGATCCTTAGGTAGGTGATCAGTTCTTTGCTTCTTAGGGCTTGGCTCAGGTGGTGGTGATGGGGGACTGCGCTCTGGTGAAGATTTTAATTCAATAATTTTGACAGCCCTAGGTACTTTGAATTTTGGGCCTAGTTGTGAAGGTGCCTTCATTATTTTCTTCCCTTTTTTGTCTACTTTTTCCTCATCATTGCCAGTAACCCTTTTCCTCCTATAGATGGGCCACCTTTCTATAGGTTGACATACTAGCCTTGTTTCAATTGGAATATCACTTTGTCCTTGCATATCCAAACTTAGCCTTAAATTTATCTTTTTGGTTGTCAAGGTGTCCATTATCTCCTTGAAATTCTTCATTAAAAAATATATTCTCTTATGGTATGGAGTGAATTCCATCAATGGATCATATGTCAGATCCATTTCATCCACAATATCTAGTAGCTTGCTATAAGCTATCCACTTTTCCTTATTCAATTCCTATCTATTTAAATTAAATTCATTCCTAATTAGGTCCTCAGGGAAATTGAACTCATGTGCAAATTTGCCACCTTTTATTCTTTGTCTGAAAAGAGAAAAGAAACCTTCAAGATCATGTTGTCACCTTGGACCAAATCTCAAATGGTAATCAACAAAGAATTTGTAAAAATGTGTCTAGCCTACCTTTGAAAATGTAAAGTTAGACACTACTGTATAATCAGGGAATAATGTTCCCTTCCCCTTTCTAGTTAGGTTATCTTCATGAATACACCCCATCTACCACATAACTTTTGCAAACCCTAGTCTTGGTGGCACATTATATGGCAGTATGTGAGGGGTTCCTTGAAATCCATATATTCTCAAGACAGTGCTGACTGGATATGGGATAATGTCACCCTAGTTATGTAAAACCATTAATTTTCATTTCCTCTCCTCCAACCTAAGGAAATCATGCACTTCCTGAGGGATCCTAGGTACATTTACCATCAATCTAGGCCTCAATCTTGCAGCAAAACAATTATCAAATTGCACACAACTGGTGCTTTCCTTATTATAGGACAAATCTATAGCCCATATCTATACTGGCAATCTTTCTCCATTAACTGATTGTCTTAAGTTCATCTTCTCAGCAAAGAAATCATCATTCCTAAACAAGAACATATGCATCAACATGAAATACCAAAAGAATTGAGTACCAGTATCACCATTCTGCAGCTTTGACAGTCCTTCATCTATCCTCTCCACCAAAAAGAAGCAAATTTATATGTTACAAAGAAGTTAGGGTGTTGTATTTTCACCCCTATGAGCATGTATGCAATCAGCATTACTGCACCAGGGCTGAAACCCAAAATCTGACATAGTGAATAGAAAGTAGCCAGGAA
>VDFB02082861.1:0-23150 GCA_007258455.2 Sequoia sempervirens
CTCCTCCATGGTTAATAGGCCATCCTCCTCTATTAGAGTGGCCAATAGTTCATCAAAACTATCAACTCTTGGAATTCTCTCTGAGACAGTTGGTTTCAGCTCAAAATTTGCATCGTTACTCAAGGAAATATGCTCCAAATCATTATCATTTTTAATGAAGGAAGGTAAGTGTTCAAACCATGAGACAACTTCCTCCAACAAAACTTCAATTGAAGCAACAACTTCAAGCTTCGGTATGCAATAGAAAGGAAGCTCCTCCAATTGACTAGGATCATGCATGTCATCTTTACAAGAAGTTTCTTGACCCCCATCCAAAAAATGTCCCCCCTCTTGCTCCAAAACTGACCTCTCTGGTTTGGTGGTACAAGAGGGTCTGAAAATGTCTATTTCTTCATCCTGCTGGCTAGGCTACCCCAAAACAAGCGGCTTAGTTGGGATGAAAACCACTTCCACCTCTTGCTTTTGCTACTCCATACAATCCCCTTCCAAAGATACAGGCATCACATCTAAGTGTGAGAAAAAAAGCTCAATCTCAGCTTAAAATGGATGCTCCTCGAGCTTTTGATCATTTGATTCAAGGTTGCTTACACATATCTCATGACAACTTTCACTAAGCCTATGGGGCCCCAAAACTGGTTCATATTTATTCCCTTCCTCTTGATCCAAGGTTCTATCATCATGTTTATGATCTTCACTTGGAAACTCACCACATTCTTTGTCCTCCTACTACTCAAGAACAACATTCTCATCATCATTTTCAGTGAAAACAGATAACTCATTGAGCGCAACTATGAAGCCATCCTCTTGACTAGCCTTGTTTGTCCCTCCAACCTATTGTCCTGATTGATCTATTAAAACATATTGATCATTTTCATCAAAATTAGAAAATTCGTCATTAAAAACAAACAAGGATTCATCCCAAAAATCCTTTTCTTGCTCCTTTTGTTGCTGCAAATGGAAGACTTCCAAAGCCAAATGCAATGGATTTACTTTCTTAAGCTTCTCTATGCGGAGTAGGGTCTCTTGATCCATGAATTCTTTCTTGAGTTCATCTAGTGAGGAAGCTTTAAGAGCTTCTTGGGTTTCTTGCAAGGGAAAATACTGCTCACAAGGTTGCTTCGGAGCTATACTAGGCTGGATCTACTTAGGAATAGGCTTATCTTCTACGAAGCATAGTGTATTGAATCTAGGGATTTCTTTTCCAAAAAATAGGTTTGGAAAGTTAGCAGTTGGGCTAGCTTCTTGCTCAATGATAGGCTTTGGAAATGAAGGGAAGCTCCTAAGACTTGGATTTTTAGCTTGGGAAGGTCTAGGAGACTCACCTTGTCTGAAACTTGGGAATTTATACTTACGGTACTCCCCATGAGCAAGCTATTTTAGAACTACAGGAGTTGCTTGAAATTCATGCTTTTGTGCCTCCAACTCCTGCTCATAGAGATAGGCCTGATAATCCATCTCTTCTTGTTGTTCATTGTACTCATGTTGTGTCTTGATCTCCTCTATTTGCTTCTTGAAGTTAAGCATGAATTCAAGCAACTTGCTCTTTAGGGTTGCAATCTCCTCCTATTGATTTAACTGATTCCTTTGTTTTTCTATTTAACTCATCTTCCTTTCATAGTTCAACCTTATATCTTTGAAGCTCATGTCTTCAATATTTTGGAGCTTCTTTTGAGCATATGATGGATGAGATGGAGGTTGAGCAGGGGTGGGCAGGTGGTAATCATATTGTGGATGCTAGTTTTGAAAGGTCATGGAATTGAAACCAACAACATGATTGGCGTGACATGACTGATGATGAGGTGAATACATGAGATTTTTGTGATATGGTGGATGATAGGACATATCTCCATGAAGCATAGGCATCTTTATTCTTTCATCAGGTGGAAACAACAACAATCAATTTTTTTATAAAATAAACGAACACTTGTGTCATATTGAAACCAGTAAACTTAAACTCAAAATTTCTAGATGTGTGTGGATTGTTTCCTCCAAAGGAATATTTTACTTACACACCTAATATCAACAATCAATAACAAATATTGGACTGAAAGAGCCCAATCAGTCCCACCGGGCATGCCAAAAATTGTTGGCAACTAGGATTGCACCCTCAGTAAAGCTAGGCTTGGCCATCCTATTGCGACATGGAAATGCTCCCTAATTTGTGGGTCAATCAATTGGTGGGAGTGAATCTCCAAAGTGAGCTGGTTCCCTCTAGCTAATCACCTAACCTATGAAGTTTTCAAGGGAAAGGGATAGGAAGAAGGCTGAAAATGAAACTTACAGCTAATGATGATCAACTAGATATCTGATATTTTGATAAAACTTAACTCACAACACCTCTTTCAAAGCAATTTTCCCTCATAATCCAGTTTTGAACATTTAGCTCAATAGTGTTTTGCATAATGATTCCTGAACATTGAATACAATATGCAACCTGAACTATCTGTCACTCTTGACTATAACTCACAATAATAAGAAAAAGAAGGATCCACTACTTTGAATCACAAACAAAATCAGATTATCGTTGTGAGCTCATGACAAGAAAAGGGAAAGGAAAACTCTGGTGCTTTTATTGCAAATGAAGGAGCAAGACATCAAAATATAATTCATCAAGTTTACAAAACTCACTGCAATGCATAAGAGAGCAAGAAACAGAATTATGAACCCTAAGAAATTCAAAATTTCTCCAACTTATAGGCATCAAGTGACATCCATGGTGCAAAAATAGAAAAATCAGGCCCACTGCATCATAAAAAAACAACTCATTCTGCATTTTCGAGCTGAAGGAAAAAGCCTGAAAAGAAGGGGCTAAAATTGCTCAAAACAACTTCACCAAAATGGAAACTTCTCATCTCCAACAAGTTGATAAAAAAACTCCACAAAATTAGGCTCAAAACTACCCAGAACTGAAAATAGAAAGTTCAAATTGCCACCTCTTTTCCAGATCTGCCCAGGAATTGAAACTAAAAATAGAAGGTTTCCAAGAAGACTTGAGTGCATCAATTGCATTTTAAACACTAACAAACACCGAGGTAATTTATAGAAACATCACCACTAGTGTTGTTTTACAATCATATGCAGTTTTCTGAATTACAATATAGAAAGCCTAATTGCATTTGATTTTTCAATTCACCTCCAGTTACTCTGATTTTTCTTTTCTATCTCCAAATATTTTGATTTTTGCATCAATACTTGCAAAAAATAAAAATATTATACAATCTCTCTACACACTTATTTTTCTACAAAGAATCATAAAAATAATTAAAAATCCCCATCACATAAAGTGATTCAAAACCCAAGGGTACACTAAAATATTTAGGACTTAGGCAAAAATAGAGGGCCTAAAGTCATTGTTCAATTTTTCCTAAGGAAATGCTCATGGTATCAAATGTCTCTAAGGAATTTCAAGGTGAGCTTACCCTAATGTGAGGGGAAATGTGCATGGTTTTGATTTGATTTTCCTTAAAAATCAAAGAAAATAAATTCCTAAGGAATTCAACCTAGGCAACACATGAAGCAAGGTATTAATTAAGGAATTTGTTTTTGAAAAGAAATGTGATTAAAATCACATTCGAATTGACAATGAAGGGAAACCCTAAAATGAAATGCCTCAAACACATTTTTTGGCTACCATTTGCATCGACCAAGTTAGGGAAAATGGGGCTTTGTTGGGCACCACCATGGGAGACTAGGGTTTGGAGGTTTGGAGCTCAATTTTTCACGAGTTTTAGTTCCATTCCTATTGATTCTTCTCTGCATTTGATGGTGATTATTCTAATCTACATTTTGATTCATTTTTTACTCCATTCGATGAATAATAATGACCTATAGGCTACAACTAAGATTGGTTTATTAATGCCTCCTTGTGTTTGGTTGCGTCGACCACCCCTTGCCACTGTTCATGGCCACCATGAGAGACTTTGCTTGAGTATTTATGAAGGCTCAGTCACGGGTTTTGATGTGCTTCTCCACAACACATTTAAGGTGAGCTCTCCTATTTCAATGAATTTCTCTTAAAGCTTATTCAAGCTTTTCTTTACAAAGAACACTGACGATTTTGTGATTTTTTAATTTGGCCATGTACAGGTCGTGACCATCACTATGTATTCTCCTTCTTTTTCTGTAGAAAAAAATATTATGGGCTTGACCCACAATGTGCAAATGAAACAATTTTTAAATACATGCTTTCCATTTTATGGGTTTCCAAAACCCTTCATGGCCACGACCTGTAGCTTTGATTTCACCATTTATTGAAAGCTTCTCTATTGTTAAGGGCTCGAACCCTTGCTATTTTTCTTGTACTTTCATTTTGAGTACAAACCCTAAGTGGGTATTGTAATTTATGGAGAGAAATTAACTTTGCAGGTCGTAGTATGAGAACATGAACTAGGGTTTCTATGCATTTTTATGAGCTCGAACTATTTCCTTTTATCTCTGCATTTGAAAAATCATAATATTATCCATGAGATTTTTTGTTGAAACACATGATAGAATTAGTGCTCTCATTTCCAATATATTCAAATATGTCTTGTTTCCTCTATTCATGCATATGCATCTTGTGATATGAAAAACTAGTTTTCACTGTCTCATTTGCTTTGAAAACCTAGGTAACTCGAGCATTGTTCATTGTTTTGGAAAGAAATAATGTTTCATTTTTCCACATGCTACTGTATCTTTTCTTGTTCACATTCAGGTGGTAGCTCTGCTTCACTTAGAAATCTTCTTTAATGCCGCAAGCTGGTATGTTATTCAAGTAACACTTGTATTTTCTTTGCTCAATGCATAGGTCAACAATTGTTTGTTTTCTGTTTTGCTTGAAATGTATAACACAGTGAAGTTTAACTCCATTTGACACCTTTTCAATAGCTTATCAAGAAAAAAATTTCCTCATATCTTCATGCACCTTTGATTGCACCATTTAGATGCAGTTGTCATGTTGTTTTCTCTTATTTTCTTGAGGAAACATATAAAGATTCCCTCTCAAATGCACTTTACCTTGACATGTTTTGACTTCTCATCGTGCAACATTTGCTCCTAGCCACTGTAGTGTTTTTGTAGGTTACTTTGATGCTCATCATCTCTTATTTCATGCATTTGAATGCTATAGAAAAAGTGCACATTTGGCTTCACATTTAATGAAACAAGGCAATGTGATTTTCCTTTATGTTTGTAACATAGAAATTCTAAAGAAAATATTACTCATCCCACAAATTTTCTCCATTGATGATGTTGTCTTCAAGCTACATTTAGCTCAAACACTTGCACATCCTGAAGAAAAACTTTAAGACTCCACCCTTCACTTAGCTTCAATACTATTGTGGATGTCAATCAATGTAGTGTAACAAAAATTGAGCTTCATATTTCATCATTTCAGTGATGCCTTTAGTAGTTCACTTGCAGCCACTTGTCACATTTTCTATGCACTTCATGAATGATATTGTTCCACATTGTGTTCACTCAAACCTTGGTGTATTGCATTTTAGTTCACCGGTGCTTCTTTCTTTCACTTATTTTACTCTCATGCTTTACTTGCAGCCACTTGTCACTTTGTTACTGATGGAGTCAACCTCTCTTATGTACTCTTCATGCATTTTTATCTCCTAGACAACAACATGATGATGTGAAAGCAATCATTGCATGTAATATTTTGAAATATAAATAGTTGTTTTTAATTTTTAGAAGCTTCTTCATTTGCTACAATTATCATTGCTTGATTTGTAAACAAGGAATTATGTATGCCTGTTCACTATCGCATTATGTGATGATGCACTTGATTGCAATTCACTTGAAAAATTGATCACCTATGATTTTCATTTCAATCCACTTTTAGACTTGACTATCCTAGATGATCACTTGCTTGATCTTTCATGGCACTTGGATGGACTCCTTCATATGCATATTTCTTTGAGCAACATTGAATTGTTTCTTTATGAAAACCCTCTATGGAATGTTGAGGGAAAGCATGCTGGGTCTCAACCCTTGTGGGAGCCTGTTTTACACCACATGCTTTATGATATTCAAAACAAAACAGCAACATGACCTTTCCTATACCTACACAAGAAACAAACAATGCTAGATTAAAACAATAAATTCAGAAGTTTCTCATGATGCTTCCTCCTTGGTATTCTCTTCTACTCCTCTTATTCTTGCTCAGTTGATTCAATGCATCATAGACAATATTGTACATTATTGTTGATGGAACTTGTAGGAATGTTCATAGTCTGAGCTCTAACAAAAATTTCATCCCCTTGGAGGTTCACTTGGAGCACAAAAGCAGAAAGGGGAGCTCAACTCTGAAAGCAGCTTGAAGACATCATCGGGCAATGACAATTATGTTCTTTCTTACATGCTATTTCTCCTTCTTTTATCTTCAGTAGCGTAGAATATTCTTTGTGGCTCATTGTTCCAACTACTCCCATAGCTTGTGTGGGACACTTGGTTTCTCTTTTTTATCCCAATGAATACAAATCAACGTTTGTAAATTTCCTTGTTCAAATTTGTACTTCTCTTTTGTAACTATTGAATAAAACATTGTGTAATAAACAACTGAATTTAGAATGAAGTATTTTATTTTACACTTCATGCAATATTAAATGTTGTAAATAATTAATGGCAACTAAAACAAATTGATTTTTCTTTCAAACTCAAAACCCAACATATGCAATGATTTAAAAATTTGTAGAAATAACTGAAACTTTTCACCTTAAAATGAGTTTGTAATAAACCAGCTCTGTCAATTTGAGTTGTGGTGAAAATTTGATAACAATACCCTGATTGCATGTAGGCTATGGAGTTGATCATTGGATGATCTGGAAGCTTCTGAAATAGCATGTCTCTCTCGAATGCATGTGCATGTTGGTGGTTTTGGAGTTGGCTTGAAATGGGCCTGATGTTCCTGAACTGTTGTTTCCTTTTAAGGATGTTGTGTACTTGCATGGATCTATGGTTTTGGAGGTTTTACACGGTCAAGAAAAACTTGTGGTTATGTGGAGCTACTATTAAGCTATTTTCTAGACCCTACCTTTTGGAGTGTGACTAGATGAGATAGTTGCAATTTGACATGGTTTGAGGAGGTGAGATGCTTTCTCTACATGGGAGTGTTGGTACGTGTTCTTTCACTCATAATTTCCTATGGTATTTCTTGGTGGTTTCCTAGACTATGGTGCTCAATTTGTGGACATGATTGGAAAATCAGATCTGAGCTTAGTCTGGTGTTTGAGTCAAGTTGCCTACGTTGTTATTCTCCTTGAGATCTCAATTTTGCAATTTCCAATGTGATAATGGGTTTGCATGATTCTATTGAATAGATCTACAGGTTGTGCAATGTTGTGGGTTGTCTTTACCTACATATTTGTTGTGAAACAACTTAGAAGTGGACTATCTATATCCACGAGGTTGATTCAGAGTTGGTGTAGACTTGTTAGCTAGCCTTGTTTGTGGTCACTTGTGTATTGGTGTGGTTGATTTGAGATGTGAGGATGGATCGTTTTGAGTACACAGATAGTCGGTTATGGGGACCTATAGCATGTATATTACGATGCCATGAAAAGATTGATATGCACTCTGGCGTAAGCTTTTGACAGTGATGGTTTTGTCTGCTTGGTTTGAAGATCTTGGTGTTGCTTGGTATTATTGTCAAAAGGAAATGTTGATGAGTGGACCTGAAGGATTTTCAAATTAGTAGATGTTTGGTCATGATTCTTGAGAGCTCAGTATCATGGTTCAGTGGGATCTTTAGCAATGACTTTGGATTCATAAATATGTGGTGAATGATCTTCTTTAGTGTTGTAGATGTTACTAGGAGATCTTAGATCCTATTGTTGCTAAGGGTTCTTTCATTTGCCAGACACTATTTGAGATGTGTAACTGTCCAAACCATAAAGTTTTTGGTTGAGGTGTTGGCGGTGGTTGACAAGTGATGTTGGTTTGAGTTTGTTGTGTTTTCATGTCATGGTATACTCTTAATTGCACATTAGAGTTTGGCATGATGCATTGATCTTGAGACCATGTTATGTTCACTTGGGCCTTGGAATCTCCCTAATGGGGATGAAAATATGTGATTTCATGATAAGTTCCTGGTTTAGATGATTGGAGCTTTGAAAGTAATGCGGTGATTCTCTATGTTTTAAATTTTGTTGGTCATGTGAGAACCTCATGATAGTGTAGTAATGCATTTGGAGCTCGGCCTTGAGATGATCGGTTCGGTGCTCATGGATGCATGGAGGTAAGGTGAGGTTCAATCTCTCTTGAGATGAGAGAAGTATTGTTGATGCTGGTTACTCTTGGTGAGATTTCAGCAAAATTGCGAGGCCTACACCTTGGTTGGATGTCAATTATATAGAGACCAATAAGGAGGGCTGCTCTTGGAGAATTCATGATGGCTTACATATCTTGGAGGATCATTCTCATTCCTCACTCTTGGTCTACTCATGATGAAGTCCATTTGAGGTGTTTTCCCATTATATATTTTAGATGTGTTTTATGCTTTGTTCATGGATATGGATGCTTGAGCTATAGTTATTTAGTTTTAGGGATTCATTTTGAGAGAGTTTTGTAACTTAGTTATCTCCTTGAGCATTTGAGTTTAGGAGATGCATTGGAGCACCTTTCTGAGAGGAAATGGAATAGTTGATCTTCAGAGAGGAAACACATCCATGTTGATTACATGATATCTTGGAGGATCATTCTCATTCCCCACTCTTGGTCTACTCAGCAGTGAAGTCCATTTGAGAGGTATTTTCCCATTATATATTTTAGATGTGTTTTATGCTTTCTTTCATGGATATGGATCTTGAGCTATGGTTATTTAGTTTTGGAGGATTCATTTTGAGGGATGTTATGGCATGGTTATCTCCTTGAGCATTTGATTTTAGGAGATGCATTGGGCATATTTCCTGAAATGGGAAATGGAATAGTTTGATCTTCTTAGAGAGGCTTACATCCATGTTGATTACATGATATATATGTTATGTTTGATCTTAGAGATTGAACGGTTGGATGTTGTTAAGGATTTTCTCTTGGGGTTTTAAAGGAGATCATACTAGACACAATTTTCATTTAGAGGTGTATGTAGAAGGATTTTCTACAGGTATATGATGTGAAGAATTTTCTCTCTATGGTCTTGGTTATGGAGACTTGTGGTGAGGGTTGTATAGGTGATGCATATTATTGTGGATGGTTCCTTGAAACTACATGTTTACACTCTCTATGTGATGTTGTTGGTAGACTCATTATATGCATTGATCTTTTCAATTCTTCTTTACCCATGTAGTGGGAGTTCCTCGATGTGTTTTGTCTTCTTTGACTGGTTGGCACATGGAGCTTATTTCTACGGTTGATGGGTTGGTTGTATTGTTGGCATGAGTTTATTTATGTGGATACCTTATAGGTATGTGTGATTGGATGGATTATCACTTGTTGTGGGTGCTATTTTTCAGTCACGTGGATTGATCAGTTGGATGGGAGCAGTCAGTTTTTTGGTTGATGTTCTAGCTGATGTTCTATCTTATTTATGGAGGGTGACTTCACGGTTGTGTTCTGGTTTGAGCTTTGAAGTTGATGTTGTGTTGCTTCTAAATAGCTTGTGAGAATAGTGGAGTGATTGTAGTGTTGAATCCCTTGCCATCTATTGGATTTGATGCTTGTGTTCTTGAGACTGGTGCATATACACCTTGGATTGTTCCTTTTCCTATGGTTGATGGTTGGAACTGTTGCCTAAATTGGTGAACATCTTAGATGTCATTGCAGGTGTGTTAGTTGGAGCACGGAAGCATTTTTAAGATTTGTGATTTTTCTTTGGAAGGAGCTAGTAAGTTCTTCGTCAAGTGGGAGAATGTTGAGAAATGTGACTCAAATTTACTAGCTTGATTGACTTCCTAGAGCAGTTCTTTTTTCCTCTTGTCATCGGCTTGAGTTAAGTCGTTGGTTTTCAAGTTTTTCTAATTGAAGTCGTGGGGTTCTAAAGTTTCATAACCTCCTGACTTAGTGACTATGAGGTGAATGTTGAACGACTATGTGATCGACATGTTGAGAGGGCGGTGGTAGAGGCATGAGGTTGTGTAGCCAAAAGAGATGTCTCTTGCAATGCGAGGTGGTCACAATGGGTTATGCTGCCAGATTCTCTCCAAAATGGAACAAGATGTAAACTCTATAAAGGACGTGAGCCTAATATTTTATTTGTAACTGTATTATTATTGAATAATACAATGGTGATTTAGGCTTTTGGTGTATTGGGTTTTTTTATCGTAAGGGATTTCCCCACGTATATCTTGCGTGCTCATGTTATATGTCTCATCTTTCATGGTTGTTGGTTTTGTTTGTTGAATCTATTATTGGTATTGTTGAAACTGGTTGATTGTATGAGTTTCTCTCAAAAGGATCAATGTGGGAAATGAACTATGTCCGATTCCACTTTATGGCACAAAAGTATGTGTCTTTAAGTCAATCTAACAAAATAAGATTATTGAAGGAATTGTTCTTCTCAGATGCCTATTCTGAGATGACCAAGTATTTTCCTGACAAGTTTGGATCTTATAGGGACCTAAGAACTTACATTGGAGTGAATAGGAGAGAAATATACTTTATAAATAGGAAAAGAAATGAAATGGGGACCAAGAGTTTAGATATACTAGGAACGTGGGGAAGGATCTAGAGGTGAAAAGTTCCTCCAAGGAACTAGGATTCAAAGGGAATAAATTGGGTTGAGGGTTGATTCTTGAGATGGACCATTGACCAATAAATAAGGAATAATGGATTGTAGGAAGTAGGGTGGAATTATCCCATGGATAAATACCAAATTACAAGTTTCCTTTGTAAGCCAGGGGCCTAGTGGGGAGGAACAAAGAGTGTGTGTGGGAGAGAGGGTAAGGTGAGTAAAAGGTATCTCGAGGAACCTATCGAGTGTTCAAGAAATTTTGAACCCACTGACATTCCATCTTCTTTTCTTTTCCTCAAGGATATTGGGGGTTTGGTTAACTTGAAAACCTATGTTGCATATTTGTAATGTTTGTGAACTTGGGTTCAAGAAATTGTGAACCTATTAACATTTTATATTCTTTACATTTCTTTGAGGATATTGGAGGTTTGGTGAACTTGAAAATATATGTTACATATTTGTAAATTTTGTGAACCTGCCAACCTTATGACATGAAGAATTTCATCATATTTCTTTCTTATTTTTGTTTCTTTTCTTCATCTATCTTTCTCTATTTCAATGTCACATGTTCCATGACCTAGTGAACCTTATCACAAAGTTCACAAAATCAAAAATTTATGACATCATGAACCATGGAAATATTTGAACCTATTAACTATTGAATGAGAAAGACAACTAAGAGGGGGGCGAATCAATTGTACCAGATTAAAACATAAAAAAAAATCAACAATAATCAAATCCAGAAGCATTCATTAAACCCTTAGTCTGTTATAATGTTTAAGCATGAAAAGAAGATTAAAAAAACTAAATCAATCATCACTATACACAAGAGAATACTAGATTTACGTGGAAAACCCTAGAAGGGAAAAACCATGGTGAGGATTAACTCACAATATAAGTAATTGTAAAACTGGTACAAAGGGGTTCATTGGCAGAATAAGACACACTTTCTAGAAAGGCTCATAGCCCAGGCTCACTACCGGAATAGAAATAAGAAAGAAGATAGAATGTTACATAGAGAACACAATCTCAATGCAATAGAGACTCCACCACTATAGCTTCAACAAAACTTGCAGTATTCAAGAGATCAAGATACATCAACTCACTATGTTTAGTAATCTTGCATTATAGCTCACACTGCATTTCACACTTTTGCACTTAATTTTGCATCACAACACTCAAATCTATTCCACACCACATATCACATCAATTCACCTTGTATTTATACCATCCACAACTTGAAAAACATCTTCAATTCAACTACTTCACCTTACACTTTACAAATTAAAAATAGGTTGGCACTAAGCATTCCCACAGTGGATAGGAACGAAAGTGGACCAATACAAAAATTAACTAGGACTCAAATTAACTCTCACATGCCACACTACACTTTCATTAATGCTTAAATATATTTGAATGTAGTGTAAACACTAGGTTAGTCATTACCCATGCAAAAACCATTAAACTTTGAATTGCACACTTCCTCAAATCCAAAGATGACTTGCAAACCACACACCAAACTTCATCATGATCTAGAATATTCCTCTCCATCCTAAAATCCATAAAACTCCTTCATAATAATCACACCTCTAGAATGTAAGTGCAGCTTGTACATTCACACTATACTACCAAACACTACAACTCTAAAATCCATCTTCTAGAGCACTAGACCATGAATACTCTTGAAACAAGAAAGAGATTAGTTCATCATAAACATACTTTCAGAATCACAAGACTTGAAGAGCAACTATGGAGAAATGTAGAGCAACAAAATTTCTCCTAGACACCTCTATAAGCAACACTACAAAACCAATTCACACATAGGTGAACATAACTTCCTCTAACCATCGATCCAGAAGCCAAAATTTTGGATATAGAAACTATGAACACCTCTATCCAACATATCCAATCCACACAAGAAAATCCTCAACCCAAAAGAAATGTGAAGCAAAACTAGAACACCTCTACAAACCAAAACACCTTATTTGATCAATTTTCTTAATATCCTCGACATCTCTACCACTACCATAGTCATGAACAAAAGGTTATCAAAGTGACACCAAAGGTTAATACCAGTAACTTAACTGATGAAAACATAATTCAACTAATCAAAGCAACAACCTCTCTCAACCACTGCATAATTGTCACTAATGAAAACACAAGCTTGTTTACATCTATGAAAATACCTTCATACTTGCATGTTCAATCTCCCACTTTGTCATTGATTGCAACACAAGATGTGAAAAACTATCAAAGACAACATACACAAGATTATCTCTCTACTATCTCTCCCTCTTTCAACCTTTTCCATATGACTTTCTGATGTAGAGTGGTAGGGAAGGAAAATGCACAACCACAAATGGAAAAGACACTTCACACAATGCTTCTCTCAAATACTCTTATGAGGAGTCATAAACTCCATTATGCCTTCAAGGATGAAACCCAACACACCTAGGGTTCATAAACTCAGACCATCCAATAGACTTAGAAACACTTGGACCATGTACACATAGACCAAATCAAGGTTCAACAACCCACCTTGCACCTAGGGTACATAACTTACTCATCATTCTAGTGACTTAGGCCTCTTTTGCATTAAAGGTTTGTAACCTTGCCCAGTAGGAAAGTCAATTTAGAATCCACATGGAAGCATATTATGACACCAAACCACTATATTTGGACTCTCAATATGGACTCCCACAAAGCCTCAAAACCTCTCTTCTTGACTGTCAAAGCACAATCCACAGTGGCCTATTCTACCGCTGCTCCAAGACGCCTAATTCAAAGACCTACACTTGGGTCTTGACTATCTAGGCTCTCCCCTGCACCCCAAAGCCAAAAATAAAACTCCTATAGGTTTTTTTCACCTGTCAACATCATCCCTAAGTGCCATCTAGACATATTTCTCTAGTACAATAAAAAAACTCAAACTTTTTGCTTATTAATTAGGCTTGCCACATAGAGATGTTAAGCCAAAAACCATGCACCACTTCCTCCAATCAGTCTATCATTCTCCAAAACCTTGAGGAAATAGTAGTACAACCCCATATCTTCCATCCCACCAAGAATGAGCAACTTTACAATGTGGGAATGGAAGAATTACACATATTTCACTCAAAACCCCGATTTTAAGGGTTTTCAGACCACCCAATAGAAAAATTAAGATATCTCCCTTATTCCTCAATGAAAACTCACTACTCCAGTGCCAAAAGGAAGCTGACTCAATCCAATTTGAAACCATTATAGGCTTGGAGCATGAAAATGAATGTACAATCTGTACCAAGTACGGGATCAACAAATTCTCCAGAAAAACATAGAAAATCAGCAAACTTCTTATTGAAAACTTCTTCCAAACTTCAACATCAGCCTTGCCTCGACCAAGAGAGGCATATTTGAGGTCTTAAAAACTTCCTCCAACTTCTTGCAACTGAATTTTGAATTAGTTTCCCGTTGGAAACACAAAAACCCCATTTTGTCACTTAAATGCCTAATTAAGGCAATTTGGACAATTTACACCAACTCGACTACCAAGATGCTTTCAAGATGTGTGAAAGGAATCCAAGACCCCTTCAAAGAGCAAGGTGACTCCCCTCAGGTGACTAGTTACATCAAGGCATCCTTATTTCTTAATTTTTCAAGGTGCACTAGACTTACAAAATGAGGATGGAGACCTTGTTTGTACAAAGAAGTTGGTCACCAAGACCAAAAATTCAACAAGAAACCTAGGAGACCTATTACAAAGAATTTGAAATGGTCCTTAGGACCTTATTCCAGCACAAAACCAAGAAAAAAAACTTATCAAAACATACTAGGTCCATTGGACCCCTAGGTGCTCCTCCACCATACTCCCAAGCAAGAAAAAGATCTCAAGTCCTCTTGGAGATCAGGTCTTCTACAGTAGTCCCATGCTGTTTAATGTTAGTTTCAGACATCCAAGTGGAATCCTCTTCATTTATACCTTGCCACTTGACCAGGTATTCCTTGTAGACCTTCCTTCTATTCCTCTTTGTCTCCTTGGTGTCTAGAATGCATTCAAGAGTCATAGGTTGGCTTGGGGGTAGTTCTTTCACCCAATATTCATCCTCCATTGTTGTTGTACCTGGTTCATCACCTACATTCATAGAAGCTTTAAAAGGATACAAATCAGAAATGTTAAATATAAGAGATGGCCCCCCAGGAGGTATTTCTATTTCATAAGCATTTTGGCCAAACTTTTGGACCACCTTGCAAGGTCCTATCTTCTTCATCACGAGTTTGGTATACTTTCCTTTTGGAAGTCTCTCCTTCTTCAAGTGTGCCATCACCAAGTCTCCAACCTTGAATTGGACATCTCTCTTCTTCAAATCTACTTTTTCTTTATACTTCTCCACATTCTTTTGAAGGGTTTCCTTCAATTGCTGATGAATGTCCCTAATTGCAACAACAAAATACTCTCCTTGAGCACTTATTCTATCAAATCCTTACAGATCTCTTAGTTCATAGACCCCTCTAGGGTGAATCCCATAGACTACTTCAAAAGGGCTTCTTCCAATGCTCCTATTCATGGAGCCATTGTATGAAAATTCAGCCTGAGGTAAAATTAGATCCCAAGCTTGTCCATGCTCCTTGGTAAGGCATCTTAAAATATTTCCCAATGATCTATTCACCACTTTAGTTTTTCCATCCATTTGTGGATGGTATGCAGAGCTAAAGGACATATTTGTGACAAGTTTCTTCCACAAGGTCCTCCAAAAGTGACCAAAGAACTTAGAATATCTGTTAGAAACAATGCTTAAAGGAAATCCATGTATCCTACTAGCCTCCTTAAATAAGAGACCTGCTATATGAGATGCATCATTGATGCATTTACAAGGAAGAAAATGTGCCATCTTACTAAATCTATCAACTACCACAAAGACACTATCAAAACCTCTTTGGGTTCTAGGCAACCCTAATACAAAGTCCATACTTACACACTCCCAAGGCCTATTGGGAATGGGAAGTGTCTGATAGAGTCTTGCATTTGATGAAGTTCCCTTTGCCCTTTGACATATTATGCATCCTTCCACATACCTTCTCACATCCATTTGCAAATTTGGCCAATAATAAAATCTCCGAAGTTGTTCTAAGGTCTTATCAAGGCCAAAATGACCTGCAAGGCCCCCACTATGTTTCTCCTTTATGATATTCTCCCTCATTGAACATTTACCACACACAATTGGCTTCCTTTGAAGAGAAAACCATTCTACAATAGAAAGTCAGAAAATTCACCATGAAAAGTATTCAAATACTACTCACAAACATTGTATACCTCCTTGAAATCTGAATCCTCATGATACATATCCTTCAATGCTTCAACCCCCATGCTTTGGAGTTGGATCTCTTGCACTACAAGTTCCCTTCTACTGAGAGCATCTGCCACCTTATTTGCTTGGCCCTTCTTATGCTTTGTTGTGAATGTATAGGATTTCAAAGACTCTACCCACTTCATATGCCTATGATTGAGTTTGTCCTGTGCATTCAAAAAACTCAAGGAATGATTGTCAGTATAAACAACAAATTATTTAGGTAACAATTAGTACCTCCACTTTTTTGAGGGCTTGGACCATAACATACAGTTCCAAATCATATGAAGAATACTTTCTCTTTGCTTCATTTAGCCTTTCACTGAAAAATGCAACCAACCTACCTTCTTGGCTCAAAACAACCCCTATTGCCTGATGCTAGCATCACACTCAATGGTAAAAACTTTATCAAAATCAGGGAGCACAAGTATAGGCTGTTGTGCTACTCTCGTTTTTAGATATTCAAACCCTTTATCAGCCTCATTGGTCCAAGAAAACTTACCTTTGTTACCTCCTTTGATGGTGTCCATGATTGGTGCAAAAATTTGGCTAAAGTTCTTGATGAACTTCCTATAGAAGCTCGCAAGTCCATGGAATCTCCTTACATCTCCCATTGTCTTTGGGGTTGGCCAACTAAGAATAACATCCACCTTTGAAGGATCCATCTTCAAACTTCCCTTGGAAATGACAAACCCAAGGTATACTAGTTCTCCCTTCATGAATTCACACTTTTCCATGTTGATCAACAGCTTCTCCTCTTGTAACCTCCTTAGTACCATGTCAAGGTGCTTCAAATGTTCTTCTTTAGACCTGCTAAACACAAGGATGTCATCTAAATAAACCACAACAAACTTTCCAATGAAATGTCTCAATACCTATTTCATAAGGTGCATAAAGGTACTAGGGGCATTTGACAACCCAAAGGGCATCACAAACCACTCATAGAGCCCTTCATAGTCTTGAAATTTGTCTTCCATTTATCCCCCTCTCTGATCCTTATCTGATGGTACCCGCTCTTTAGATCAATCTTGGAAAAGTAAGATGCTCCTGATAGACAATCCATGAGGTCCTCCATTCTTGGAATTGGGAACCTATATCTGATTGTAATCCTATTAATGGCTCTTGAATCAGTGTAAAGCCTCCAATTCCCATCCTTCCTTGGTGCTAGGATAGTAGGAACAACACATGGACTCAAACTCTTCCTCACTAGCCCTTTATCCATCAACTCTTGCACTTGTCTTGCAATCTCCTCATTTTGAGCAGGTGTCATCTTATATGCAGCCTTATTGGGCAATGTAGCCCTTGGAATCAAATCAATATGGTGGCTTATATCCCTAATGGGAGGTAGGGAACTAGGTAATTCATTCACCGTTATGTTCTTGTATCTTTCCAACAACTCTTAGAACTCCTTTGGTGCATATTCATTCTTCTTTGTGGGAAGATTTTCTTCACTCTTTGGCTTCATAATCAAGAAGAATCAACTTCCTCCTCCTTCCTTCAAGGTCTTCATGAAATACTTCTCACCCACCATCAAAACACTAGGCCCTTCATGCTTTTTGTTTTCTTCTTCTAGGATAGGTGAGAGGTTGTATGTCACCCCATCCTTCACAATGGAGTATGTGTTCTTCTCCCCATCATGCTTGGCCTTCCTATCAAATTTCCAAGGCCTACCAAGCAAAAAGTGGCACACATCCATAGGGATGATTTCACATAGGATCTTATCCTTATATGGACCAATGTTGAATTCTACCCATACTTGCTCATCCACCAAGACATGTTGTCCTTTACTAAGCCATGAAACTTTGTATGGATTAGGGTGAGAAATCCTTTTCAAATTCAATTTTTCTACCATCTCAATTGAAGCAAGATTATCAATTGATCCTGAATCCACTACTATCTTACACACTTTAACTTTTACCTTGCAATTGACTCAGAAGAGTGCCTTCCTTTGTGGGGGGTTCTTCAGGGATTGGTACCTTGAGCAACGTTCTCCTAATCATCAATTTCTCTCCAACTTTTGATGTGAGGTTCAATGTAGGTGAAGTCACATTATCTTAATATTCATGCACTAATTAATTCCTCCTCTCTCCACCATGAGAGCTTGATCCTTGATTTTTAGGGCATTTGAAGGACGGATGCCCAGGCTGGTTACAAGTGTAGCATCTCCCTGAAAACTAATTAGAACCTCTTCCTCCATTGAATTTGCCTCTACCATTGGGTCTCCTACCCCTGAATTCCCCTCTATTGCTTGAATCTCCACTTGATTCATTATGGCTAGATTCCTCTTGATGTTTTTGGGACTGATTTCTACCCCTACCTCTAAAATTTCTACCTCTTCCTCTATTTTTCTGCTCTTGTTTCCTCCATATCTTCTCTTCAGCCCTATATGCAACTTGTATGCAATCTTCCATGGTCTTGGGAACAACCAAACTGATCTCATCTTGAACATTAAGTCTTAGGCCATTGATATACCTGGCCACATTTTCCTTCTCACCTTCTTCATGACCACATCTCATACTCAACTTGTAGAATTGCTTAGTGTAGGATGAAGCATCCATTTCCTTTTGTCTCAAATTCTGCCTCTTTTTGAATTCTTGTACCTCATGATCAACAGGGAGAAATTGTGCCTTCAACCCATGCACCATCCTATCCCATGAGTTGATCATAGATTTACTCCTCAAAGGACTCCCTCCTCCTGAAGCCTTTGTATTTTAATGATTCTCTCTGCTGCATTCTTCCTCCCATGGTTTTCTTCATCTCCTCTATAATTCTCCTCCTCGGTTTCCCCTTTCTTCAGTTGAACTCTTTCCTTTCAATCATTTTTCTTTTGTTTTCATACTTATCTCTTGTATTTAACCCTTTGCAGAAACCACCGGTCCTACTTTTGGAGGCATGATGTATTCCCTTCAACAACTACCTGCAATCAGGCTCTAATACCACTATGATGCAAAGTGGTAGGGAAGGAAAACACACAACCACAAATGGCAAAGACACTTCACATAATGCTTCTCTCAAATACTCTTATGAGGAGTCATAAACTCCATTATTCCTTCAAGGATGAAACCCCACACACCTAGGCTTCATAAACTCAGACCATCCAACAGACTTAGAAACACTTGGACCATGTCCACATAGACTAAATCAAGGTTCAACAACCCACCTTGCAGCTAGGGTACATCACTTACTCATAATTCTAGTGACTTAGGCCTCTTTTGCATTAAAGGTTTGTGACCTTGCCCGGTAGGACAGTCAATTTAGAATCCGCATGGAAGACTATTATGACACCAAACCACTAGATTTGGACTCCCAATATGGACTCCCACAAAGCCTCAAAACCTCTCTTCTTGATTATCAAAGCACAATCCATAGTGGCCTATTCTACCGCTGCTCCAAGATGCCTAATTCAAAGACCTACACTTGGGTCTTGACTATCTAGTTTCTCCCTTGCACCCAAAATCCAAAAATCATACTCCTACAGGTTTTTTGCACCTATCAACATCATCCCTAAGTGCCATCTAGATAGATTTCTCTAGTACAATAAAAAACTCAACCTTTTTTCTTATCAATTAGGTTTGCCACATAGAGATGTCAAGCCAAAAACCATGCACCACTTCCTCCAATCAGTCCGTCATTCTCCAAAACCTTGAGGACATAGTATTACAACCCCATATCTTCCATCCCACCAAGAATGAGAAAATTTACAACGTGGGAATGGAAGAATTACACATATTTCACTCAAAACCCTAATTTTAAGGGTTTTCAGATCACCCGATAGAAAAATTAAGATATCTCCCTTATTCCTTAATGAAAACTCACCACTCCAGTGCCAAAAGGAAGCTGAATCAATCCCCTTTCAAACCATTATAGACTTGGAGCATGAAAATGAATGTACAATCCATACCAAGTACAGGATCAACAAGTTCTCCAGAAAAAACATAGAAAATCAGCAAACTTCTTATTGAAAACTTCTTCCAAACTTCAACATCAGCCTTGCCTCAACCAAGAGAGGAATATTTGAGGTCTTAAAAACTTCCTCCAACTTCTTGCAACTGAATTTTGTATTACTTTCCCATTGGAAACACAAAAACCCCATTTTGTCACTTAAATGCCTAATTAAGGCAATTTGGACAATTTACACCAACTTGACTACCAAGATGCTTTCAAGATGTGTGAAAGGAATCCAAGACCCCTTCAAAGATCAAGGTGACTCCCCTCAAGTGACTAGTTACATCAAGGCATCCTTATTTCTTAATTTTCCAAGGTGCACTAGACTTACAAAATGAGGATGGAGACCTTGTTTGTACAAAGAAGTTGGTCACAAAGACCAAAAATTCGACAAGAAACCTAGGATACCTATTAAAAAGCATTTGAAATGGTCCTTATTACCTTATTACAGCACCAAAACAAGAAAAAAAACTTATCAAAACATACTAGGTCCATTGGACCCCTAGGTGCTCTTGCACCACTTTCTTTCTCCCCCTTTGAAATCAATGGAAAAGGATAAAATATTTTGCATTGCTCTACCCCTTTAACATGAACCAAAGATACTTGCAACTAATCTGAATGCTCCCCCTAGGAGTACACACCAATCAACTCATCAACCTTTGGAAAATGACAACATATATTCCATAACAATGTCACTACGTACTCCCTCTACGAGGTAACCACCAACATCAGTCTAGACAAGGAATGAATCCATAGATCCACTATACTAATGTATCTCCATATGCATCTAGTTCAAAGAGGAGGGGAAATAACCCCCAACTTCTCCCAAAGATACTCAAAAGTATCCTGAGGAAGAACCTTATAAATATGTCAACAATCAAATATTTTTTAGGTACATATTCAAGCTTCACTTCAGTCTCCACAACCTTCTCTCTCAAAAAGTGATACCTAATTGATACATGCTTTATTCTTGAATGCATCACTGAGTTCTTTGAAAATTGATTGCACTTGTATTATCATAAAATATAGAAATAGGCTAATCATACACCACTCTGATATCCTTCAATGTTTTTCTCATCTACAATACTCATGTGCAACAAGATGTTGCAATATACTCAACCTCTGCAGTAGATAAAGAAACAAAATATTGTTTCTTACTTAGCCATGATGCCAATCTACATCCAAGAAATAATGCACCACCACTTGTAATTTTTATTTCATCCACATAGCTATCCCAATTTGCATATGTGTAAGCACTCAATGTGAAACCAGTATCCTTAGGATACCACAAGCCATAATCTAGAATTCCCTTCAAATATCTAAATATCCTCTTCACTACTACAACATGTGTATCTTTAGGTTCTTCTTGAAATATAGCCACAAGAAAAACTACATTCATGATATCCATTCTAGTAGCAATTGGGTATATCATACCACCAATCATAGATCTATACTTGCTCTTATCAGCCTTAGGGGATTCATCATCCTTACTCAGTTTGCAACCAATAACCATAGGAGTACATACTGGTTTGGAGTCTTCCATTGCAAACTTCTTCAACATCTCTTTAACATACTTTGATTGTGAAATGAATATGCCTTTATCTATTTAATTTATTTGTAACCCAAGGAAGAAATTCATCTCCCCAAACATAGACATCTCAAACCCATTATGCATCTCTTCTGCAAAATTCCTGCACATAGCCTCATTCCCTCCAAAAATTATGTCATCAACATACACAACCACTATCAAGATTTGATATTCCTTAGCTTTAAAGTAGATATTATTTTCTGTGGTTCCCTTATTCAAGAAAGTAGACTTCACATCCATCTGATACATTTTAAAGTCCTTATGTGTTGCAAATGCCAAAAACATTTTGATTGCTTCCATTTTGGACACCGAAGAAAATTTCTCCTCAAAATCTATTCCTTCAACTTGTGCATAGCCCTTACACATAAGCCTTGCCTTTTTTCTTACCACTTCTCCATTCTCATTCAACTTATTTCTAAATACCCACTTAGTTCCAACAATATTTTTGTTTTCAGGTCTAGGAACAAGTTCCCAAGTCTGATTCTTCTCAATCTACATAAGTTATTCTTCCATTGCTTTTGTCCAATGTTCATCTTTGCATGCTTCATTTTAGATTCAACTTTAGAAAGTAAACATAGATTCACCTCTTCTTCAGTAGCTCTTCTCCTTGTCAACATGGCTTTGCTTTTGTCTCCAATGATCTATTCATTGGAATGATTTCTCTGTAAATACTTAGGGGTCTTAGGGGTCTTTTCTAGAGCTTCTTCCTCTCATTATGCACTTATTTTTCCTTATTTTTTTCTTCTTCTTCTCCACAAGTAGGTTAATTTGACTTATATCCATCTATTACCACTAAATTTCTCAAATCTTCATCAACCTTGACACTTGCACTTTCAAAAATTCTTCTTAGCCTTTTGTTGTAACATCTATAAGCTTTACTTTTAGTAGAATATCCAAGGAAGATACCTTCATTAGACCTTTCATCAAAATTTCCTAATTTTTCATCATCTCTTCTGATATGGCATTTGCTTCCAAACACTTTGAAGTACTTGACAGTAGGAATCCTTCCATACCACAACTCATAGGGATTCTTTTTGTTGTTATCTTTTGCTTGAAATTCGTAAAATATATACATAGCAATATGAGTTTCTTCTCTCCAATAGACTTTTGGTAGGTTAGCTTATTTCATCATAGTCCTTGTAGCTTCTTGAATGGTGCTTTTTATCTTTTCAACCACTCCATTTTGTTGAGGAGTCTTAGGGGTAGACAAGTTCCTTTTTATGCCATGATTCTCACAAAACATGTTAAATTAATTAGAGGTGAACTCTCCATCTCTGCCATAACTCAAACATTTGATCTTCAAATTCATCTCATTTTCAACCATAACTTTGAATGCTTTAAATCTATCTAGGTATTCAAATTTTTCTTTAAGAAAAGTAACCCATGTCATTCTAGAGTAGTCATCAATCAAAAGCATGAAATACCTGTCACCTTGAAGACTTCTCACACTTGTAGGACCAAAAAGGTATGTTTGTACTAATTCCAACAATTCAGTAGAAGATTGGTCATTTCCCTTGAAATTAATTCTATAGTTTATTTTCCAAATTGACAATCTTTGCAAACAACATTGAGAGGCTTGGTAATCCTCGACAAATTTCTCACTACTTGAACTGAACTTATTCTAACCAAGTTATCAAAA
>VDFB02082862.1:0-10322 GCA_007258455.2 Sequoia sempervirens
CATGTTTATTAATCAAGTACTTTAAAGCCTCATGGTTGGTATATAAAACAAATGGTTTGGCTAACAAGTATGGTCAAAACTTTTGCAACACATATCATTGCAAGTGCATATTCTTGGTGGTTCATCCAAACAAATGACTCGTCCTTTCATAGAAACTCCTCCATAGGTCTTTCTATCTATGCATATTTTATGATGAATTTCCTATAATAACCAATATGATTAAAAAATGCACCACCTCTTGTGGAATTGTAGGTGCCTCTAGTAGCAAGATCAATTGACATGTGTTCTTTGTAGATCATGTGACTTAGGAGTGATCCAACTGGCATAATAAATAAGCACTTCCTCAAATGGAAGGATGTCTACAATTTTTGAAACCTCTTAGAACATCAATCAAAATTGGTATGATGGTCTTTTACTAATCCACATGACATCTAGTCATCTAGGTATATTTGTAAAAAGTCATGAATGAAGTCTTCAAAGGCTTTGACTGCTATTTGAGAAATTATAACTAGTGTATTTTTTAACCCAAAAATGGCAAGACATTCTACACAAAGGATCCCCATTCTGTAGCAAAGTTGATCTTCACCTTATCTTCAAGAACTATTCGAAGTTGGTGGTATCTAGAGAATCCATTTGTAAAAGTGTAACATATGGCTATTCCTTCCAAAATTTCTGAAGAAAATGTCATGGGAAATAGATCAATAATACACTTTATGTAGGGCACAATAGCCTACGAATATTTGGATAAGTCCACCCTTCATTATACAATTGACCATAAGACTAACTGAGCCATATTCCTCCTTTGGAAAGATGATCCTAGTGGCTATCTTGTCTATCTCAACTTTGACTTTCATCCCTAAGATGGGATTCATCTAGTAGAATTGTTTTTAATGGGATTTGCACCTTCACAAAGTTTGATCCTCATTTTTCCCAAAGACAAGTAGGCTCCCTTCATTTCATGGAATGATTTAGGAAATATGTCAAAAAATTCGATTAATAGCTCCATTATGTGCTCTAGTTTGATATCATCCACTAATCTCCAATGACTAGTCAAAATATGAGGCTCTTTCTCTATTATTTGTGAATGAAGTTTCAATAGTCTTTTCCACCATACATTTTTTGAACCCTTTCTTTAATGGCAATATCTTGGAAGATTACTTGTCTTATGATTTGGAAGGTGTTATCAACCTTTGGCTATGCTGATGTAATGTCCTTCACAAATTTTGATATAAAATATTTATCATTTTTTTATCACCAAAGGCAAAATCTCATGAGAGAAAAGTGAGAACATAGGGTGAGAAAGTATCATTATTCAACACTTTCTGATCATTAAGATCCCATGAAGACAAGGTGAGAGCATATGATGCATGAATAATGATTTTTCATAGTGTTTCAGATTGATATGAGTTTTTGGAAATCTACTGGGTAAGTCCTTTTAGATATGATGTTTCATGTCACACTTCCAGGCTCATCATCAGGGATTTGCTATCTTGTTTTCCTTACACATTTCCCAAATTTTCAGCACAAGGTACCGCAATTTCAAGTGGTTTAAAGCTATATGTTGTATTGAGCTTTTACATTGTTTGCTTCATTTCTAGTGACTTATCAAGCCTTATCGGTTGAATTATAGTCTATGTACCGAGGATGATGAGAGATGATATATATCTGTCCAGCGGATTCCTTTCACTCTAACACTAAATAGAATGATTAAAGATTGTAACTGCTACACATTGCATGCCAGAGCATACAGTATTGTAATCAAAATATTCTGTTTATATGCTGGTGAAGGGAGTTTATAAGCTCAAATAGCTTCTGTTATTACTAATTTGGTACTCTGTCAAGGGATGGAATGCATTAATTCTATAATGGGATGTTGCTGTCATGTTCAAGCATTATCGGAACATGAAATTTTTAACTTCTTCATTCTTCTAAAAAATGGAAGTTGCCATTTTATGCAAGAAGACATATTCATATAATGCTTGGTCTTGCAGAAACGCAATTTGAAAACAAATTTGGGTCTTGTCATCTTCCCACTTCTGCTATGTGTGTTGCTGATCATTATACAAGAGGTGGTGAACCATCAACTGAATTCCTCCAAGTATCGATGTGGTTGCAAACGTGTACAAACACATGGCACTGGTCATGATACACAGGTCTGTGGTATACAGTATTCAGATTCGGATCAAGTTGGTGCTTGTACAGTATCAAGCCCTCCAGAGTGGCCTGCATTTCTGCAAGTACCAAGTCTTCAGTATCGAGCTATCAAATCTGATTCTAGTGAATTCACAGATCTTCCAGACAATTCTTGTTTGGAAGATAAATCTTGCCCTGTGACTTTCCTTTACACAGGGAATAATAAATCTATTGCAGAAAGTATGTCTTCTTCACAGTTTGATTTTATTTCTTTACGTTAAGAACATTGAATATATGGTTTCTTCATTCTTTTCATCTTTATACCTATTGTTAGGATGTTTGTTTTATCTATATATAAAACAGAGTGAATAGCATTTGCTCTCTTTTGAGGGTCATGAAGAAAGACATTTTAGTTTTTACAGAAGGATCAAGAAAAGCAAAGTGAATGGCAAATTAATACTAAAATTTATCTGTTTTTTTCTTTAAATTTATCTTTTTTTCCTTTCATTGATATAATTTTCTATTGTGCAGGCCCAAATAATGTATGTAGAGTTGGCTATGCATGACAGTGTGTAACCATTGACAGATATCCTCTATCATTTTTTTTTTCTTATTTATAACTATAATTGACAGCGTGAACTGTACTTGCAGCCCTGATGGGGAAACTAGTAACAGACGCTCTTGCAACAAACTTTTCAGACATCCTGAAAACATTCTCAGTTCTGGTTCCTGTGAGTTTCTCCTCTACGGTGTAATTGAATACCTGTTATGTTTGCTTGTAAAGAAAACTTTAAACTTCAAGGGGTTAAGAATTCATGAAATTTGAGAATGACTGGTTGTTACAGGGAACTGACAGCAAACCTGACACATCAAATTACATAGAGCCTGCTTTTCTGAATAGTTCCTTTATATATGTCGTTCAACCATCATGTCAAGGAAATTTGAATTTTTTAGGTTCCTTTCACCAAGGAGGGATAACATTACCCTTTGGTAAGCACTTGTTCTCTCCTTGTAGCTTTACAGATATGTTAGTTCGATTTTATCTAATGCTTTTGTTGCTATGCAGAGATGGAGTGTGTGGAAGGTTCTGTTATATGGCGTGATAACTCATCAGCTGTAAACAAAGATATTTTCCATGGTTATCGCCAAGGAAATTCTGCCAGAAAAATCAATGAGATTGTTGCAGGTATGCCAATTCTATCAGAATCACATAGAATCTTTATCGGATTTCCTTGCTCTAGTATGTCTCATAATAGTACTCATATTGTACTTTACTTTTCTACTTGCTGACAGCTTATGATTTTAGAAACTCAAATGCAAAGAATTTCAATGTGACGATCTGGTACAATGGAACTTATAAGAATGATTTTATAAATACAGCATACTCACTGCTGAGGATACCGCGCTCTATTAATCTGGTATGCCAATTTAGAACTTGAAAATAGGATATTTTAGATATTATCTCTATTATCTTCTATCTATTTTTGTAATAATAATTTCATTAGACTTACAGTCAAGGTAAACTAGAATATTAAAAAACAAATCAGCATGTTGCATACCCATAGTACCATGCATGATTTTACCAAATGAGAAAATTGTAAAATAGAACACAATTAAAATTATTTTAAAACATTGGTGCATTGGTGATTTGACTTTTGTCACAATTTTCAAGAGTCTCATCATCCTGGTTTTTTATTTTCCTGAATGGGGAAATGTAAGAGATTAGGATACTTGCCACTAATATGTTTGAAATGGTTGGTTCAAACCCATGCTATTTCTCTCTCATACTTTAAGCTCCTCTCCTTCTGCCTCGGTCCATGTTTTGATTTTAGATAGTTTTGCTGGTATTCTACTTTCAATGTAAGGATCGTTACCTTGTGGCTTACAGAGATATACAGATGCTTTAAATCCAGTCCGACTTACTGAGGTTGGTTCTTGTTGATATAGTTGATAACATAAATAAATAGAAGACACAGTAATTTTAAAAATTGCATTATTTCTTTGATTCTATACGAAAAGAAAGATATAAATTCTTATTAACACGCAGTTTGAAAAGTAAAGTGACCATGCCCCCATATCTCCCGAGTCCAAACCAAAAAGATATTGAACTTAAATCTGGTTTTAGCAGCATATTCAATAAACAAAGGACATAGTGTCCTTAGGCACCGTTTGAATGTATATGCTATACATTGTGTTTTCTAAACCTAGAGACATTCCTGCTCTCCCTTCTATGGCCAAATCGGCTCTAGGAAAATTCACCGCCAACAATTCATTGTGGGAAAATTCACTGCCGTGACATATTCACCTTAAGGAAAATTCATCACCAGCAATTCACTGCCGTGGAAAATTAATCGCATTAACATTTTTTAATATATATTTCTAAAACTATAAATTTTTTTTTGCAAAAGAATAATTTGATTTAGGATAACAAAACTGCAGTGAAAATTATTCTTTTGCAAAAAAAATTCTAAGTTTTGGAAATATACATTAAAAAATGTTAATGTGATTTTTTTCAGTGGCAGTGAATTAATTGCTGGTGGTGAATTTTCCTTGAGGCGAATTTGTGATGGCAGTGAATTTTCCCATGGTGAATTGTTGGCGGTGAATTGCTGGTAGTGAATATGCTTGATGCTGGCCAAATCATGGATCAGAAGAGATTAGGCAGAAGCATTTTTGGGGCAACCGAAAAATTTCCTGAGATACATTCCAACCATATTTGCATCAGTTAATGAGTTACTTAATGTCTAGATGTGTTGAATTTTCTTCAGGAAAATAACTGGTGTAGCTCATTTTGTATATGGTTTCGATCTCATTCTAAGATAGTGAATTCACTTGGCTAGTTTTCTAGTATTTTCAACTCTTCTTCAAAGATGTCTTTTGGTACTTGTTGTGACCTTATCACACATCGCTCCATTACAAATGGGGACACTAGTAGTTTGCTTTTTGGGGCTTTGCCATTGTGCTTCAGTTTCATTTGACCTCTGTTTGGGAGTTTAGAGTTTGAAGGGTCACCCGAGCCAAGGAAAGAATTTGAGCCCGAATCAGTGCACAAACGTCATCAAAATGCTTAGAAGGCCTGGAGGACGAGGATTGCCTGTTGTTTGAGTCAATTCTGACACGTACTTTTTGGGATTTACACTCTGGCCCCCTATTTTTTAGGGACTTTATTTTTGGCACTTTTAGCCTATTTTGGACTTCCTATTTTTTAGGGATTTTATTTTTGGAAAGTTGCTACTTTTGGAAAGTTTCTATTTTGGGAAGGTTTCTATCTTTGGAAAGTGCTTGGGTCATGGTTTCAACAATGTCATCTTCAGAAGACCCTGAAAGTGGAAATAAGTGTGAAATTTTGGATGAACCAGATAAAGGCTAGAAAATCGCCTAAGTATTGATCATGGCATAAGCAATGGACATGTCCGCCCAAGCTTGAACAAGAGGAATGGCATGGACATTGGGCAAGTCCGCCATAAGAAGAGTTTGACAATGGCACAAGCAATGGTAAAGTCCGCCATAGGAAGATGAGGGGATGGCTTGAACACACATGAAGTCCGCCCTTGGAGATGGCTTGACACTTAGCAAAGTCCGCCTCTCCACAAGAAAAGATGGTGTAACACCTAGGAAAGTCTGCTATGAAGAGAATTTTGGAATGGCATAACATAATGGAAAGTCCGCCCCACTCAAAGAGACATGGCGTAATACCTAGACAAGTCTGCCTAGCATAATGTGAGATGGAAAAAGCAATAACTAAGTCCGCCCAAGGCATACAAGGCATGTCCAACCACTTGATGAAGTACGCCATACTTAAAGAAAATGGAGAAAATTAAATTTTTTCCTAAGTCTAAACATTGAAACATTAAAATATCAAATGACATGCCTAGAAACTAAAGAAACTCGCTGAAAACATGAGAAATTATGGCAAATGCATGGCAAAATTGATAGGAGAAAAGAATTTGCCTTGGGCAAAGACAAGAAATGACATAGAAAAATTTAGTCAAATTCGCCTTAGGATAAAAATAAAATGCCATAAATAAAATAATTAAAATAAAAAGGTTGGAAAATAACACATGGAGATTTTAATTTTAATTTTCCAACACCAAAGAGAAGAAATTTTAATTTTGGAAAAAGACAAAAGGACTTCATTGAAGTGGCACTAGATTTGGAAACTTTCCCTGAAATTGGTTTTGGAGATGAAAATTGCCATTCAAAAGAGGAGTGCAAGCCAAGTTTGAACAAGATTGAAAGGAAATATTTGGATTTTGCTAAATGGGTCGAACTTTTCACCTTTATAATTGACTTTGCTTCTCATTTTTTAATCATTCCTCTTTCAAAAACGAAGCTATGAGAAGTAATTTTGTCTAAGGCAAGAAAAGTTGTGAAAAAGTAACAAAGTTTGAAGCAAAAGGAATGAAGGCGAACTTAACCAGCTAGCACAATGATCTTTTCCATTTTATTTTTTCCAGAATATCAGGCAAATTTACATTCTCTATCTTATTCTGGCAAAAACTTCATTCTTTCATTTCCAACATGATCATTTATCAGTTGGATGGAATACTTTTTTCGAAATAATGGTTCAAATAATTTGAATTTAAAATTCAGAATTTTAATATTCTCTTTGTGCATTTTTGTAGATTTATGACAAACAAGGGATAACCTTCGAGGAAAATACAAATGAAGTTTGCCAGTAAGCGTTCGTAGCCAGAGTGCAAGATCAACTCTAAATGGAAAAACATCATGGTCACCAATCTCGGTCATGTAGATTTTGATGATTTTAAAAAGAGGATGTACGGAAGTGATGGATTCTTGCCTACACCAATTGCACGGCGGATGATGCGGAATGACATTGTCCAGGCAGCAGGATTTCCACCAGTAGTAGAACGTCCAAAACTCATGGTAGAATGTGCATTGCATTATAATGCACAAGAAAGACAGATTGAAGCACCTGATGAAGGGGTATTGGCATACTTGGGAGAGTTGGCTATACAAGAAGCATTTGGAATCCCAACCTACCACAAAACATCTTACCGAACCAAGGATGATGCACAAAAACTTTATGAAGATCAACAAGACCTCTGTGCATCAAACATGAACAAGTGATGGTTGGTGAAGCCCAGACCCATTGCCAAAAAGATGCCCAAGAAGTTGCACATAACTGATTTTAAGGAAGAATACAGAGATATGGTTTTGCTGCTAGACAAAATGGTGGGCAATCCTCAGGGTGCGCCCTTTGAAACCTGGATGTATTATTTTATTGATGAAATAACTTTTGAAGTAAAAATGTTCAACACGTCAAGGATGATCAGTGATAGTCTCCACGAGTAGTTGATCAACTTGGAGAGGACCAAAACCTTCCACATGAGTTCCTATGTTGTGTATTTGCTTGCTAGAACCTATAGATATGCTGGTCTAATTTGCAAGGGTAAAGTTGGTAATGGCGAAGGAGAATTCAAGTCTTACGATTGCTATCCTTAGTTGCAATTGAGCGAGAAATCACACTTTAGATGGGCGCATGATGCCTTTCTCATGTATATCACCATAATACTTCAAGGAGGAATGCATCAGAGATTCACCCGTGAAGCCAAAAGTTTAATCAGTAGATATGGATCCTGGTTTATCCAGTTTCCTAGGTTCACATACATTAGAATTCAAGGATTCATAGGTCGCCGTTACAGGCTGCCAATTTATCCCACCAATAGAATGGTTTTTTTGGAGGTGCTCAGGCAATTGGAAACTTATCAAAATATTCAGAGGCCAAAGCAGAAAGCAGCCGTCACTTTTCCACTCTTTATTGGAAACATGTTAGAATCCTGTCCATTAGCGCAAGCAGCAGAAAGTGCCCGATTGGAAATACAATGGTACCCGTTCACTTCCTACAAGTCCAGGGCTGACTTTGATCCACTTCATCATATTGGAACTGTGGACGGGAGGAAATATAAACACAGAGTTGACCTAGAAGACTTTTGGGCAAATGCTGCTGATGAGTATGACGTAAGGAAAAGGCTATGGTCAAGACTGCCGTTGGATATGATCAGGACAACAAAACTCTTCCGAGTACTTGATCAACTTGAAGATGATGGAGTGTACGTGCAGTCGGGCTTTGATGAAAGGAAACTGCTTCCTCTTGTGAGATGGTCTGAGCCTAAGCTTGGTGACTTAACAACTTTTATGAGGCCTGTGTTCAAGTATTCACGATGGTGGGTAAACCAGCAAGTACAAATTTTACGGCAAAGGAATGTGCCATTTACATATGACTTGATGGGTGAGGCAGAGTCTTGTTCTTCAAATGCTGGTGCATCTCAGGGAGGTGAGCTAACCAAGACTGCCAACCCAAAGAAGAGAAAGGAAATGATAGATGACTCTACAAGGCAAAACAAAAAGATGGCAACAGATGAGGTACCTGCTCAAAGGATGCAGAAATCCAAGGCCCTTCATCCAACCACATCCAAAAATATGGACGAGATTTTGATCATGGAGGAAGAGTCATGGGGACAAGTTAGATTTCCTTCGCCAGTTCTAGGGAAGGATATGGAGCCAGTGCAGCTGGAAGATGATCATCATCACTCCCCTATAGGAACAGAGATTCTTGAGTCAGATGATGATATGGATATCATGGAAGGAGAATTCCAAGAGGGAATGATTTCTGCCCTCAAGGAAATTCAGGAAATCCCCATCTGTGCAGGAAATTCAAGATATGCAAGACATTCAGGATAATCAGGAAGATGAAATTGAATAGCCGACAATCCCAGATTGGCTAAAAGAAAGACTAAAAATGAAGGTACTGTAGACTTCTTGGCAAGGCTAGAACAGGCTACTGCAAAGAAGCCAGCCAAGAAATTTTCTACAATACAAAGAGATGAAGCTGGTAACCGTACAGTGCAGATTGCAGTACCAACAGTTGAAAAATCACGAGATGACATTGCCCCAAATGAACATGCCGTTACAACCATTGATATTGGTCCAACAACAAAGGGATAGGAAGTTGAGGACTTGGATAACTCTGTTGCCACCATTAAATCTAGCCTGGAAAAAGAAGTGGTGAAGAAAAGAGAATATAAAAGAGAGATTGAGCGCTTAAAGGAATACATCCAGCATTTAACTAGGCCGCTCAATCAAGGTGACCAATTAGCCCCTCCACTTCCAAACTCTTCACAGGAGCCAGTCAGAAATTTTGAAGAAGAGTTGACTACAACCAGGGAAACCAAGGAATAGATGGCAGGAAAGCAAGAAGATTCAATGGCATTCATAGAAAAGTTGGCATATGTTTATGGGAAAACTTCCTCTCTGCTCTCGCGAGTTGTGAACCTAGCAGAGATTGCTTGATGAGAAGATCATTGCAGTAGGGGCAGTATACGATTTCAACAATTGGTATTGTGCACTGATTTCACGAGAAGTCTTGGAAAGAGTGAAGGCAGATGGGACTAAAATTGAAGAACAAGTAAGAGGAATCTAGAATAAAATTTTCCAAATGGCTACAGATGTGAGACATTGTCTGAGAAAAACACTTGCAGTCGGAAAATTTAAAGGATAAAGTTCAAAGGATTTTCCCTACCACTACCGGGCCAATCCTGAAAGAAAATTTGACTAAGGCATTCAACTTCCTAACCGTCCGAGACACCTTCTTGCTGCATGAATTAGAATGGGTGATCGCCTTTGCAGAGTGTGCAGACAGTTTAGACTTGCTGGAATACAAAGTTAACACGCTGCCGGACATCACCATTGAGGAAGCTATCGCGATCGTGTCCAGGTTAATTGAACATAATGCTATGGAAGTGGATAAGGGCGCAACTCCTAGTGGATGACTTCTCTGTAGTTAACTAATTGTTATTTGGGAAACCCTAGTTAGGGTTTTGTTATTTTAAATCTGGGACGTTAATCTTGAATTGATCTTGGCCATTCATTGTATTTAGGAAACTCTATAAATACCCCCACTCCCTCCCCACTCTCTCATTTTCATATGCGAGATAGGAGATAGAAGAGATTGTAGAGCAAAGATTAGAGAGCATAGATAATAGAGAATAAGGAGAGAGAGTTCTATGAAATTGTTGCTGAAAACTATTTTGATGATAAAGTTCATAATGCATGAGATGCTTTGAATCCTTTCATTGTCAAATGGTTGCATGGTTTCATATTTCTCTTCCTCGGAGAGTAGATTTAAATTATAATTTCTTTTGAATGTATGTTAAAGGAATGATAGA
>VDFB02082863.1:0-39112 GCA_007258455.2 Sequoia sempervirens
CCCATATGAGGGATTTACTTAGAGCACAACCACCCACTTTTGATGGATCAGGTAGTGGTTTGGAGGCAGAGACATGGCTCATTGACTTGACTAGGTGCTTTGCTATGCACCCATATGGGAGCAACACTCGAGCTAGGTGCGCTATCATGCACTTGAGGGGATTTGCCTCCACTTGGTGGAGATTAGAGGAGCAAAAGCTCCATCTGGATATTGGTACAGTTTCTTGGGAGTTGTTCCTAGAGCGGTTTCGGGCTAGATTTCTTTTCGAGCATTGGAGGCAGCGTCGAGGGGATGAGTTCCACACCCTTCGACAGATGACTATGTCAGTAGAGATGTATGAGCGTCGTTTCTATGAGCTCAAATAGTATGCGGGCATAGGTGATGACAAGGGCATGTTGGTACAGCATTTTCTCAGGGGCTTAAATGCCCGTATCAGTGGAGTGCGGGTTTTCGAACCCAGGACCATGGAGGTGGCAGTCGACAAGGCCAGGCTCATTGAGGAGAACCTGGCGATGGCCTTAGGTGGTCATGTAGGAGTGCAGGTGGGCAGTGGTTCAGCAGCTGGGACTAGTGCTCGAGGGGGTCAGCCTCAGGGAGGTGCACCTTCTAGAGTTTAGCAGGGTCCGTCTCAGGGTGGTCAGCAGCAGCAGCAGGGTTCCCAGGGGAAACGAAAGGGTTTCCAGCAGAGGCAGGGGGATAGGAGTTGGAGGCGCATGAGACGCTTCAACTCTGAGCAGCCAGCACAGAGTTCTCATTCTTCTTTCAAGGGTAGTGCGTAGCAGTCTAGCGTGCCACCTGCAGGCAGGGGCTTTGGTAGAGGCACTGGATGTTTTGCGTGTGGCCAACAGGGTCACATAGCGAGGATGTGTCCCAATAAGGGTGCATCAGGTTATTCTCAGGGACCAGTGGCGTCAGAGCCGACTGTAGGTGATGCAGGCCGTGGGCATCGAGTATTCGCAGCGGTTGACAACCGCCAGGCAGAGCACTAGGGTACAGTTGTTGAGGCCTATGGTATGTTGGGGGGTAACCCCGTTTCTATTTTATTTGATTCTGGAGCATCTGATTCCTTTGTTTCTTCATCGGTCGTGGCGCGATGTAGACTGGATGCGGTAAAGCAAGTCGATAGGTGGCAGGTGGAGTTAGCTTCGGGTGCAAAAGTTGCATCCCTTTCCCTTGTGCTAGAGTGTAGGTTAGAGGTTGGACCTCTCCAGACTACCTTGGACCTTCGTGTTATTCCATTGGGTTCTTATGACGTTGTCATAGGAATGGATTGGCTAGAGGCTCATAGTGCAGTCATTGATTATCGATGTAAGTCGATTAGATGCATTGGGACATCTGGTAGAGAGATAGAGGTAGTGGGGGTTCAGAGGCCGATCTCCTTGAGGATCATCTCAGCTATGCAGTTGAGAAGGTGTATGTGGCAAGGTTGCCAATTGTTCGCTGTTACAGTGGATGATTTGGATCTAGGAGGTGGAGAAGAGAAGGTTTCTCTTGATAGTCACCCCATCCTTCAGGAGTTTTCTGATGTCTTTCCAGACGAGATTCCAGGGATGCCTCCTCAGAGGGACATTGACTTCAAGATAGACTTGGTACCTGGATCAGAACCCATTTCACGAGCTCCCTATCGTATGACTACCCAGGAGCTGAAAGAGCTTCGGTTGCAGCTTGAGGAATTTCTAGAGAAGGGTTTTATTCGCCCTAGTGTTTCTCCATGGGGAGCACCTGTCATCTTCGTAAAGAAGAAGGATGGTTCACTTCGGTTATGCATTGATTACCGACAATTGAACAAAGTGACCATCAGAAATCGGTATCCTCTTCCTAGGATTGACGATCTATTCGATCAGATCAAGGGTGCTACCATCTTTTCGAAGATTGATCTCAAGTCAAGGTATCATCAGCTTCGAATCTTTGAGTCAGATATTCATAAGACCGCGTTTCGAACGCGGTATGGTCACTATGAGTTCACGGTTGTGCCATTTGGTTTGACGAATGCACCCTCAGTGTTCATGAGTCTTATGAATGGGGTATTTCGTACATACCTTGACAGGTTTGTTCTTGTGTTCCTAGATGATATTTTGGTATATTCTAGAACAATGGAGGAACATGAGGAGCACTTGCGACAGGTATTGTAGTGTTTGTGAGATAATTAGCTATATGCTAACTTGTCGAAGTGTGAATTCTTTAGGACTGAGGTTCAATACCTTGGTCATGTGATCTCTGGAGAGGGTATTTCAGTGGATCCTGCAAAGATCCAAGTGATCTTAGATTGGCCTGCGCCCACGAATGTGGCCGAGATACGTAGCTTCATGGGGCTAGTGGGTTATTACAGGTGCTTTGTGTAGGACTTTTCGAGGGTAGGGCATCCTATCACCTCACTTCAGAGGAAAGGAAAGAGGTTTGAGTGGTCTGAGAAGTGTGAGACCACCTTTCAGTGTCTTAAGGGGAAGTTGACTAGTGCACCTATACTTGCGATACCGGATCCTATTGGGGACTTTGTAGTTTGTACAGATGCATCCTTGGAAGGATTAGGTGTAGTATTGATGCAGAAGGGTCGTGTCATTGCATATGAATCACGAAAGCTCAAGGATCATGAGCTAAACTATCCTACCCATGATCTTGAGTTGGTGGCAATGGTTCATGCATTGACGAGATGGAGGCACTTTCTTCTTGGGCATAGGTTTGAGCTGCATAGTGATCATAGGAGCCTTTAGTATATCTTCACGCAACCCAACCTTAATGCTAGGCAAAGGCGATGGATGGAGTTTCTCTGTGAATATGACTTCAAGGTGAAGTATATCCAAGGGAAGGAGAATGTGGTTGCAGATTCCCTCAGTAGGCGAAGGCATGAGATATCTGAGTTGACTCTTATTGTTGATTTGTGGAGTCGGATTCTTTCTGCCCTCCCAGCTGATAGTTGGTATCAGGATGTTAGATCGGTGATAGAGGCAAGAAGACCCCTTGAGGGTAGATATTTAGGATACTCTCTAGATGCTGATGAGATATTGAGACACATGGGACGCATATACGTTCCCCCATCATGTGAGCTTCGCGCTTTGGTCATGACTAAAGCACATCGTGCACCTTATTCAGCCCATCTAGGGGTGAAGAAGATGTATGCAGATTTGCGTCAGTTATATTTTTGGCCAGGGATGAAGCGAGATATTGCAGATTTTGTGTCGAGATGTCTTGAGTGTCAGTGGGTGAAGGTCGAACACCAGCATCCAGTAGGGATTTTGCAGTCACATTTAGTACCAGAGTGGAAATGGGATATAATCTCATTGGATTTCATTGTTGGTTTACCCAACTCTTCGAGACGACATGATGCAATTATGGTGACAGTGGATAGGTTGACGAAGGTAGCACACTTCTCACCTATGCGCTCTTCCTATACTGCATCGTCCGTAGCTAGAGTGTTTATGGAGGATATAGTGAGGTTGCATGGTATTCCACGTCGGATTATCTCTGACAGGGATCCAGTGTTCACCTCAGCTCTATGGACGTCATTACAGCATGCGATGGGAACACAGTTGAACTTCAGTTCAGCTTACCACCCAGAGATAGATGGACAGACTGAGAGGGTCAATCAGGTCCTCGAAGACATGTTACGTATGTATGTGATGGACCAACAGACACGATGGGAGGACTATCTCTATTTGGTAGAGTTTGCCTATAATAATGGCTTTCAGAGTTCTATTGGTATGGCCCCATTCCAGGCATTGTATGGGCGACCATGTCGCACTCCCTTGAGTTGGGATCGGTTAGAGGACAGAGTAACTTTGGGCCCGGAGATGTTGCATGATATGGAGCAGCAGGTGGATAGGATTAAAGAGCACTTGGTGGCAGCGCAGGATAGGCAGAAGAAGTATGCGGATGCGCATAGAGTGGACCGTCAGTTTTCAGTAGGCGATAGAGTCTTCTTGCGTGTGCGTCCACGAAAGAGTCCAATCCGTTATGGAAAGGGCTCTAAGTTGGCGCCTCGCTTCGTTGGGCCCTTCGAGATTCTCGAGAAGATTGGTCCTGTTGCTTACCATCTTGCTTTACCGCCCAGTCTCTCGCATGTGCACGACGTATTTCATGTATCAGTTCTTCGGCCGTACCATCTAGATATTTCTCATATCCTTGATTGGAACGCTTTGCAGGTAGAGGACGGGCAGCTGGCTTTGGAGCCCGTGGCCGTGGTCGAGCGCAGAACGCTCGCTCTTCGAGGGTGAGATATTGATCAGGTTAGGATCCAGTGGGATCCTAGGGATGACTCATCATCCACTTGGGAGGATGCAGCTAGGATGAGGGAACTTTATCCCTATTTGTTCGCAGGCTTCCAGGAGTAAGCCTGACCCTAGGGGGGGAGGATGTAACACCCCTTCATTTTGTTATTTTGATTGAACAGTGTTCGTTATGTATATTTTTCCTTGTTAGCACGTTGGTTATAAACTTGGTTACTTTTGATCACTAATTATTAAGCGATGTAAACATTATGTTTTGATGTGATGGTACTTTTATCAGATGATGTTATTATTTCATGTTGTGGATTAAATTATCATGTATGTGAATTAATGATGCTTTATGTTTTGATTTTGCAATTAATGATTAGAGATGTTAGTTAGCGATATTGTATTGGTGAAGGGGACGGGATCACATCACTCGCATGCGAGTGCCCTGTGATTCCGCGATTTCCTCTTTACGGTGTGTTTTGATGTTTATATATATGTATGCATGTTCAACACTCGTGTTGTGTGCAGGAAGCAGGTACAGGACATTGATTCCACCTAATTTCGCAGGTCTGAGCATGTCCCTTGTTCAACGGAAATGATTGGGAGATAGTAGCTTGGGTTTCGGTGTCGTGACATCACCCTAGCCATAGTGGGTTGTCGGGTTGTCAGTTGGGTTAAGCTATTTGTCTTGTCATCTCGTTTCCCTTTGCTTGCATGATTTAAATTTCCTAGTGAAATGGTGTTACTTTATTTAATTTTATTGCCAAAAATTCATAATAGAGTGCTCATTGATTTATTAGTTGATTTAATGCAATTGATGAATAATCTAACCGTGAATTAGATTTATTGTGGATTAAGTAAATTAGTCCAATTGTGTTAGCATTATTAAATAATGAGTCAAATATATATATATATATATATACATTAGAAGTTGTATTGCTTTCCTCATGTAGGAAAATAAAATTTAAACATGATTTATTTTAAATGTAATAGTTGGATTCAATTTTGTGAAATAAAATGAATTTAGTTAGCATGGTGGGGTAAATGGAATTTGAATTTAATTGAGTAATATGCATTTGAAAAGGAAAATGAAGTTTTATTAATTTTAAAAAAAAAAATGAAATATCCAAAATATCCCAATTTGCAATAACTTTTGGTGGGTGGCTAAATTAGGGGTTTGACATTTTTTTTGGAGGCCATAAGGAAAATACATTCCTTTTTTTGAATTATCTTGTTTTTTTAGAATTTGGGTAATTTGAGAGAGAGCAAGAGGAAACTTGAAGAAATCTTGGAGAAAAAATTGTTGAAGAGGATTTGGAAAAGCTTGGTGGAGGAGAAGATTTGAAAGAGCACAATCTCCATTGAAGGACTCTTCAAAGACTTGGAGAAAACAAAAGGTTCCTTATTTTCCTTTCTATATGCAAATTTTATTTCAAAAATCTTGTTTGGAAATGGCTCAAATGTAGTTTTGGATAATTCAAACTTTAGATTTTAAACCATGATTGGAATCCCATTCAGCTTGAATAGTAGGGTTTGGCAAAAAAAAAGATTTATTTTGAGAAAACAAGATGAACCAGAAATTTTAATTCAAACCATCATGGAGAAATTTGAAACAAACTGGTTATTTCAAATGGGTTTTGTTGAAAGCTTGGATTGCTTGAAAATTTCTTCTTAAATTAGGTGAAATTTGGGTAGTAGTGTGTTGAATTTTGAAATTGCAATGAGAAGTTTTCTTTTATACTCAAACTATGAGTTTGCCCAATCTGGGTATTGAAAAAAATTAAAATTTTTTTTACAGTCATTGTTTTGACTGTGTGTTTATATATATATTTTTTATATATGCATATATTGCATATATACTGTCAAAAAATTTATAAAAAAAAAATTGTTCTGGTAAATAAATGTGTTTTTTTAGGGTCTGTGTTTTTTTAAAAAAAAACACCCTGTTTTCATTTTTTTTTACGGCCGCGTGTTTTGTTAGGGGTAAAACCCCACGGCGCAGCCGGCGGCTTCACTGGCCACCGCTCCCATGAAGGGCGGCACCGCCAGTGAAGGCAACGCTGGGTGTTGCCATCCCTGGCGGCGTCCCCTGCCATGGCAGCCGTGCGGCTGGGAAGCTGTAGGGAGACCCTGCGTCTCCCCTGCCTCGGCCGCACCTGTCCATGCGGCGGTGGGGATTTAAATTCGCTTTTTGTTTTTTTTTTTATGTTATTTATTTCTTTTTTTTATATATTGAATTTTATATATATTTTTTATAATATATATATTATAATTATTTATTAAATACAATATATATAATTTATAATATATATATTTGATATATATATATGGGTTATATTATATTTTTTTATTATTATTATTTAAAAGTCAGCTTTTTATGATTTAAATATGTGTTGGGAAATGAGTTAATATTATAATTAGTTTTAAATATTAATTATATATATTTATATTTGGGATTATAGAAGGAAGTATATATATATTGGGTAATTATATATAGTTATATAATTTTTTTTCATCTATATAATGGTACTTAGATTCGATTATTAATGTTATAGAAAATAATATTTGGGAAATCGTCTCTTAATCGAATGATTCACTTGTTAAAGACTTATTTTAAATATTATGAGATTTTTGCATTGTGATTAAATGATTAAGTGTAGATTACGGAAATAATTGCAACACATTTGATCACTCATGTAATTATACCTGAATTTATTTTATTTTATTTTATTTGAGTAATGCACCAATGCGTGAGTGAACCGGATTTACGAAATCCTAAAGTAGTCTACTTCATATTTCTTATTATGCTTCTTCTTGGTGTGGAATAATCGAGTCAGTGTTATGTAAGTCTTCCAGATAGGACTTTATTTTATGTGTTTTGGGTGTTGTTATATTGGTCAACCCTGGTTTACCTTGGGTAGTGCATTCATTGTGTCCAGTCAAACCCGGTTATCTTGGATGGGATAGGTCGACTTATGTCATGTTAGGGATTCATTATCCCTAGGTTGCACTTGAGTACCCTTTGGTGGTGGCATAGTTCCACGTGATGTCTTAGAGAAGTGGCTTGCATTGAGGGCTGGCACACAAAGTGGTGCCAGGAGATCTCAATGTAAGTTGATTAATTCAGTGATAACTTAAACCAATTAATTAGCATAGGTGGTACCAACATTTAAAAAGATTAATTTTTCCTCGCTCATGGACGCAAGTGCTTGCATAGGCTTGGGATGAGACGAGAAGGCCTGGAATGGCAAGATCGTTATCTTGTCCCTTCGAAAGATAACTAATTCCGCATTGGTTTGCATGTGGGGCCGGGAGTCGTTAGAGGTTACCAGGATATCCCGAGATGGGGGCCGGGACCTAGGAAGACTTGTCAGGATATCCCATGCGACATTGTGATGACACTTCTCTTAAGTCAGCATTATGTTTGTATTCATGATGTGTTCATGTATTTAGAATCTGGAAGCATTGTTACCTTTGTCATGTGATATCATGTTCGTATCCTTTCCAGTTGAGTCATGTTGTCTATGTATAGAGGTTGTTGGTCATGCCCTGAAACTCTAGTTACTATCTCCTAGCACGAGGGGTGAGCCTTCGGGTATCACATGGTTGGGTGGAATGTGCACCATACTCTGTTGTGTTGCCATTTCTTTTGTGGACGAGACTTTCGTGTTGGAGAGCTCATGGGATTCCAGTTGCTACCTTGGTTTCATTTATGCTAGTGCTTTTGTATTTTACTTACCCCTCATTTTTATCGAGGTGGAAATTGTAATAAACAATTATGTCATTGATTTACCTCATTCTGGGAATGAGAGATGTAATGTAATTATATAACTCTTGTCTTGGAACCGTGAAGGATCTCATGATCTAAATGGAAATCTCATGTATGGAATGCATGTGCTTTAATTAGTTTAAGTGAATGTTGTTACGTTTCATTTCATGCATGTTGTTTTAAACTGTGAATTATTTAATCTTTGTCTCGCAACCTTAGGGGATTGTTGGCATTGTGTAGTTATCATACATGTAATTGTAATTTTTTTTTAAAAAAAAAATTGTAGTGAAATTGGTTGTAGTTTGCAACTTCCCTAGGGTTGCATTGGCGGGCATTATCGATCCCTGATGGAACACCAACAAACACCTTTTCTTTTCCAATCTTGGGCACCCCATACAAGACCTTTCAAATCCTAATATGGATTCCTAAGAAATATGCCTTATCCATTTTTGATTTGTAACATCCACCAAAATTAAATCCTCTCTTTAAAATATAATACATGGAAAAATTTAATGATTTTCTCTCATGTTCTTAGAATACATTCCAAGGAACATGGAGACATGTACATTTTTTGGTTATGGTTTTGTACACCATTGCATAAAATGCTATATTATAATGTTGTAATTAAATAATTATTTAGTTGTGATGCACTTAGGAGGTGAGGTTAATCACACTAGGTAATTATTTTGGGACCACTTCTATGTTGTATTGTAACATTGGTTTATTATTTAATATGTGAGAGATATGAGATAATAATTTAATATTGGGGAAAGCATTAAATAAAGTGAAAAATTAGAACCCAATATTAAATGAGGGGTCATTGGTTTTGTATTCACATGGTTTTATCTTACCACCTAGTCATAGTTGTGTGAGCTTGTGTCTATAAAAGCAAACACATGTTTAGTGGTTAAGTTTGCCTGGGTGAGTGGGCTGTCATTATTGAGTCTTTTTGAGGAGTGCATATGTGAAGCATGGCATAGGATGTGTGGATTCATGCTTGGACACATGGAAGATGCATTGGAGAGGCTCTATGCTTTAGAAGTATTCATGGTAACTCTTGTAAGCGCATGTATTGTTTATTTGTTGAATACTAGATGGAGTATGGATGCTTTTGGAGACTGGGTTTTTCCCTCTTGAGGGTTTTCCCAAGGTATATCTTGTGTTGTCTTGTGTCTTGTCTATTTTGATCTATGCATTATGATTACTTGCATGCATGCTTTTCTCTCATGGGGTTATGTAGGAAATGGATTAAGAATGTGGGTATTATGCATTATTTCCTAACATAAATAATATAGGATTACAAGGATAATGCTACCTTATCCTAATAGAGAATAGTTAGTCAATAAGATTTAGTGTATAGGAACTTTGCTTTAATTTTTTTTTTGGTGAGATTTTGATTTGAAATATTTAATAGACACCAAAAAATGATCTTATATCAAGAAATATATTACTAGTTAGATTTTTATAACATGTGTACATTTTGATGTATTTCATGCTAGATGTTGTCTCATTTATCCTTCACCTAGGGCCTCAATTTTACAATCAATTTTAGATGTCCAAAAAAATTAATGTTGATTATAATTTTAAAGTTGCCTTTAAAATATTAAAAATACTTTTAAAAAAATATAAATTAAATATATATAATAACAATCTTATAAGACTTTTGAGGGTCTATATGAAATCTTTGTTTTCATGTGATATGGTCTTCATAAAATTTTGATTATATTTTATGGAAAAAATATAATATGGCTATATGATCATTAAATTTAGGCCTTTGTTCCACCTTATCTCCTTCTCCTTCTCCTTCTCTTATATTTGTTTTGCTCTACATATAAGTTTTTTGTTCTGTTTTTACATTATATTTTGCAAGTATGCAAACCAATGCGTTATACTAAAAGTTGAAAGATTGGAGAGATTTACGTAGTTGCATGATTCTTATAATTTATCTTAAAGAGAACACATACAAAGGAATATATAAGTAATATCTAATGCTCACACTTTTTGTGCACTATAAAGTGTTATTTTTATGACTCTCCTCTTTTACTAAGAGATTGGATCAATATTATTTTATTTTTATTTCTAATTTTTGTGTACTAAGCATTGCATATCATTAAATTCAAGAATTTTTATGATGTTGGTGAGGTGTTCAAGTGAAAGAAGAATAAATGGAAGTAGATGAGGATATGTGTTTTTTTCCTTACTTAGGCCTTAAACCATTTTATTGTCCGAGAAAATTTCCTTTTAATTTTTTAATAGGATTTCGCACTAGGTTTTTAAATGTTAACATTTGAGTGACACATATTTCTAGTTTAGGGCATTAATTCCCTCTAGATCTATACTATTTTTGGGTATGTGCATGATCATGATGGGCCAAAAAGTGGCAATATTATGGGTATGCGTAGGGTATGTGGCTAACGACTTTTTTTAACCCAAAGTTTATGAAATGAAAAGGGTTTTTAAAGAGATTCTCAACTTTCCATCAATATAAATTATGCTATATTTTTAATTTAAAAAATAATTATTATTCATTTCCATTGAATTATTAAAGGTCTAATTGGTAGGCTAGTGAAAAACATCTATAACTTTTCAAGCGGTGTCACATTTTTTTGAATTCAAAACATGCCATCGCGTTCTATGTTTTTAGCATCTTATGGGATTTTTTTTGAATTTAAGTGAAGTTTGACCAAGTTAGAATTGGTCAAACATACGTTACATATTTTAAAGGACAGCAATAAAAATTCATAATTAATTACTTGAAAAAATTACAAAAATATGCATCACATGGGACATGAGTCCTCTACTTAAATATAAAAATATTATAAAAAAATATTATCATTTTATTATGGTTAGGGTGGTCAGACAGACACCTACTTCTTATTTTTTCCCTAAAATTTAAGTACTACTGCATTGAAATTTCAAATTTTCACCAAATAGATTTTATTTATTTTTAAATAAACCTAGTAGTTTAGAAACTACATTCAATTTGCTATAGATTCTATTCTTACATATTTTTAAAATAATATAGATAACTTATTCAAATTTTTATGTCAAGTTTCCTAACTTTGATTTTTCTGAATTTTTTGCCACTTAAGGGCCTGTTTTTTCCATGATGATCCTGCACATACCCTTTTCACTTATAATATGTTAGGGGTTAAATTCAATGGTTAATTTTATCTACTAAGAAAGTTATTTCATGATAGTTATCTAAATGCTAGAACATTTAGTGGCAAAAGAAAAATGTATATATCTATATATAGGAGCGAATTTTCACCCCTTGTGTAAATTCCTCTTTTGAATACCCTCACCTTAGAAAATCAAACTTGAAGGCATAATTCCACATCAGCCATTCAAAATGTATCCACTTGGTGTGTGTTTTGTGTGTCAGTGGGGGAATTTTCGTCAAGAACATGAACGCGATGCACAGACATTTGTGCGGCGTGCTGTCGTCCTTGACAGATTCCTGCCTTTGTAGTCTACAGGGATGTTACACTCCTCATTAGGGATGAATTGTAACGTCTCTGTGTGACCAAATGACCCAAAAATAGTTCTTTTTGGTCTTCAAATTCATCCCATTCACTATGACTTCATCTCTTTCAAACTCATTTGATCTCTTTAGCCTTTTTAATTCAATCTATTTCACATTCTAGCAACTTTCACAACTCCATTGAGCATTGCAAAAACTTGTTACTCCATCCATTCCATCTTTGTTCATGTGGTGCTACCATAGAAGTTGAGTTTGGAGTCTTGCGAGATCTCCCTTTGTCACTGTTGTGACTGTGTTGAATTTTCCAAGCTCGTTGCTTGAATTCTCCTTTCATTGGACTTGAGAGCCTTTGGATGGAGGTGGTAACACTTCATCTTTCCTTTTGTGGTTTGATAGAGTAGCGTAACATTTTTTTGTAGTTTTCAATCTCTTTTCTTATTTCCTTTATCATACTTTCTACTTTGTGGTTTTTTTGGTTGTTCGTGGAGGTGGAAACACCAAAGCAGGGGTTTGACTGAGGAAAACCCCTATACAACCCCAACATTTCCCCCCTCTTTCTTGTGTGTAGGTGAATGGGTGTGTGGAGCTCACTGGTGAACTAGCACTTTAGTGAGTTGATATTCGTCACCCTTGTCCTTATCTACTTATTTTATCATTTACACACTTATTTTTTGTACTTTATAATTTTGTTCATTTTTTTAAAGTTAGTTAGCCAGTCTATTAGTAGGATTTTGGTGCTTTTCTTACTGTATTTTATGTTTTCTAGTCATATGGATGCCAATGCGTTGCGCTATCATCCAAGACCCACACTGCCATCCTCAGATAGAGAGTTGTCTGAGGTGCAGTTTGAACTCCAAAAACTAGCTCGTCTAGCCCCAATTAAATTTTTGGATTTGTAGAGTGACAAAAGCACTTGAGAGTGTTCTTCATTCTTGATCCTTATCCCAAAACACCTATTAACTTGAGGTAAGTTAGGGCAGCCCTTGACTCTTGGCTCTCCATGAACTAGAGCCTTGGTGTGGTTGGTCCCCCTCTCTTATATTTTTGGTGACCCCGACGTGAACCATTTTGGTTCTGTTTAGAAGTGTTGAAGGGTCCTTTCTTTGTATCCTAGGAGTGTTGTAGGTGTGAGTGTTGTGAGGCATTTTTCCTTACAATCCAACCTGTGCCCCCTAGTAGGCATAGTTGGAAGGTTTCGTAGGCATTACAGAACAAGGCCTTAGCTGGGTCACTATCTAATTGTGAACCTATGGGGAGCTTTGTAAGAGTATTGTTTAGTGTATGCAATGGCTTCCTTTAAAGCATTTGTCTATCCCCTCTGCATAAACTGTGAGTAGTGCTCCTGGTATAACCTTCACCCTATAGGACTTGCCAATGGGTCTTAATAGAGAGCCATCCCCTCTTTACATCCTTGTGTGAATCAACAAAAACACTGTGACAGGTGTTCTTGTTGACCTGATGTGCTAGGTGAATGCGATTACTAAGGAGATTTTTCTAATCAATTTCCTATATAAAGATGGGTATGACGCACCTGAAAGTACCATCCGTACACATAACAAAATTTTTGTACCTCCCCTTTGTAGCATCACCTTGTCAGTCCTTGTTGGACCTAAGTCAGTAAACATTCTTTTTGACATAATCCCAGGGTCTGAACTCTTTAGAGTGAAACTAGGTATCTCTTGGTTGGTCGCTATGAATGCAGTCCCCTTGGTTGTGCACAAATGTTTGAAGTTTATCCATGAGGGTTCAGTGCACATAATCCATGACACCGGCTATAAATAGTCGGTTGTGCCTGTAAGCTATTCCCTAGACCACTTTTGGCCTACACTCTTTGGTCCACTTTTGCCTAGGATGGACCTCTTGTACCCAACCTATGAGAAGTACAAGAAAGGGTGCTTAATGCCTAAAATGAGGTACCCTCCATCTCCCTGTGTTGTTTCGCATAGGGCTTGTTTGAAAGCTAACAGTGATGCCACCATGGCGTGTAGAAAGGAAGAAGAGAAGCACTCCTCTTTCGTTGTCCAACCTAATGCTTCCTCTTGCCATGCTATGATGTCATTCAATTTTTCTCCACATTTGTAGGAGAACCCTATGGTGCTCGCTTGGTGAAAGCTCAAGTGTCATACATTTGAGCTTCCAGTTATTCCCATAGTGCCTAGGCCTGTTTGATATGGTAAAGGGAAGACTCCCCGTGGAGAATCCTCTATGTCTCGACCTCCTTCAACTGCTTTTGCTATTAAGGTAGTGAGTGGGAAGAGGCTCATCGCTGAGGTGCTAGAGTGGACTCCCCTTACTATCTCTCAATCTCTTCCTCCTGATCCCGTCTTGGAGTATGTCCCTCCATCAGAGATGGCTATGATGGACACCCCTATTGTTGAGCAAGAGCCTTTTTTACTATCTTAGTTCCCAACCTCTAGCTCTTGAAGTCACAAAAAATTCCTTGCACATGAGTGCAAGCATCAACGAAATACTCTAGTAGCTGAGTAGGCTACTTTATAGAGGAAGGAAGGGGAGCTGACTACCCCTATTTTAGGGCCTTCTACTATGTCCTCCTCTCTCATCCCCTCTAATTTGGTTCAATCAAATTCAGTTATGCTTTTGGCTCCTATTGCAAGTGTGAGTGCCCATGACCCTAAAAAGGTGTAGGTGTTTATCAATCCTTTAGTTGAGCTGCCTATTTTGATGTCCCTTTCAGACATCCCACCATTCCCTAAACCTGTGGACATGTCGAACACTTCGATGGTGTCCATTGTAGTTTTCTCCTCCTCCCCTACGACTCTTGCCTCATCTGTGGGGAGTTCACATCCTCTGACAAAGCAAAAGGTGGAGGTTGTCCCTTCCAACAATAGGGGGTGTAAGAGGAGTCCACTCTCTTTAGAAGGTGGTCATGTGCTAACATGTGTCATCCTAGTGATAGAGCAAGTTTCAGTTTCCCCTAAGTTTTTCATTGCTCCTGAGTCACTTAGTGAGCCTAGCAATGAATCTTAGGTGCCGCCTTCCCCATCTATTGAGGTAACACGTGGAACTCCCGTGAAGTGCATGTTTAACTCTTTGGACGAGGTCTCATCCTTGTCAATGATCTTCATGAAATCATTGACCAGTTCTCCACAAGACCTAAGCGCAGATGACCTTATGGGGCCTTCTTCCTTGGCCCTTGTTACGGGAGGGTTGGAAGGTTCCCCCCTTAATATTTCACCCTTGCAAGTTGATTCGCCTTCCCTATATAATGATCTAGATTGGGAAGCATATGACCTCTTGGTTAATGAGTGTTAGGGGGAACCTCTTCTTTACCTTTAGATTAGGTGTGTGTATGTTGTTATGTGTTCCCCTGTGCTTGCGTTATGTGTTCTTGGATAACCCTTGTCACCTTTGTAGGTGCTTGGATATAGGAGTGATTATGTATCATGAATTTTCCTCTACTATGTGTGTTGGTGTAATTAAATATCTTGTACCTTGTCCTAGGTCATAATTACACCTTAGTTAAGTTTACTTAGGGACCACATAGGAGGTTGTTGGAGAATTTCCACTTTTGGTGGACTTGACATCTCATCACCTCATCATTTCCACCTTTTGTGGACACATCATGTGATTATCTCTCCATCTTTGGTGGAGTGATAAGTCTTCCTAGTTGTCTCATGTCATAAGATTCTGACACTTGTCATAATCTTATGCCCTTCTATGTTCTCACCTTGGCTATTTAACCAAGGGGTCTTTCTCATTTGTAATAATCATAATCAGTCATATCATATTAATGACATTGAATACAGTTTATTCTTGTCATATCATTTCTCTCTTTCTTGTGCTTTCCATTTGGTCCATAGATCTTGGCATCCATAGCCAATTCTAACAATGTGTGTTGATTTTCAACAAATTGGGGATGATGCAAAGTGTTGGGGGAATTTAGGCTTCCCTTCCATCTTGAAATTTTTTTTTTTTTTTTGTCTTCTTGTGCATTCTTCATATGGTTTGATATAGTAGGGGGTTGATGACAATTCATCTATATACTATTATTATACTTATATATATTTATGAGTAGCTCTGACCCTGAAATATTAGATCGCCCATGTGCCATTTTTCTATGATGTCACTGTTTCTGTTTGCAATCTTGTTATGTTTCTCTTCTTTGCTTGAGTTGTGATGTTGTGGTGCCTATGTGTTGTCCCTCATGTGTGCGACAACATCACCATAGTGACATCTCACCATGTCCCACAGGCCACAACATCACTTTTTCATTCTTGATTTTCTCTCCTTAGGACGTCATGTGCCTCTACATTCAAAACACACCACCCTAAGGGGGGGCTTCCATGTCAACTCCAATTTTCAAAAAATGCATTTGGTGACTAATGAATCTTTTCTCAAAAATCTTTGCAAGTTTTTTTCAAAAATTGCATTCTCAACAAGGACCCCCTAGCGGAGTGTGTTTCCTTTGTCATGGGTTTGCAAAGAAAGAACTTGAAGAACTTTCCTCTGAGGAGAGAGCAACTTTTCCTGTAGGAGAAGCATCGACCTTTCCCTTGTGAGGGGGCATTTTCTTCCTTTCGAATTCCTTGATGAAGTGAACATCTTTCGAAAGGATTCCTTGATGGTGAATTGATTTGTGAAAAATATTCACTTTCAAACAGTGCGTCTCTTAAGTGGACCCCTCTTCTTTTGAAGGGTTCTCAAGGGACCCCTTTGAAAGTGTATACATCTAAAAATGGTCACATTAAATCAAGCCTAATAAGTAATTAAATATGAATTATTTAATTAATCTTCTAAAGTCATCTACATATAAATATATTTAATTATTTATTTATATCGTTCACTTTCTAATTCTTCTAATTTAATTAAATAAATAACTTTATTTAATTATTACCATCTTCCATATTCCTCGTAATTAATTAAATAGATTTTATAATTTATTTATATTAATTATCATAAGTTTGAATTTTAAATTTAAATGATATTCCTCTAAATTCATTTTCCACATTTAATTAAATATTTTGAATATTTAATTAAACACTTTCTAATTCTTCACCCTACATATAATTAAATATTCTAAATATTTAATTAGAAACTTTCTTCTCTTCATATAATTAAATATTCTAAAATATTTAATCATAAACTTTCTTCTCTTCATATAATTAAATATTCTAAAATATTTAATTAGAAACTTTCTTCTCTTCATATAATTAAATATTCTAAAATATTTAATTAGAAACTTTCTTCACTTCATATTTAATTAAGTATTTTATATATTTAATTAAATGCTTTTTCATCTCTCACACATAATTAAATATTAATTATTAAATTATGGAAACTTATAAAATCCTTGTCACATATAATTAAATAACTTAATTATTTAATTATGGGATTTATCTTCAACTATCAACTAACTCCTCAAGTGGCAACTTTCCTTCAATTTTGAATGGAAAATATTGTGTAAGAGGAAACATCTTCCATTATTCTCTCAACCTTTCATCTTTTTCTCAACTTTCAGAATTTCTCACCGTTCATCTTGACAGGCTTATTTTCAACTGTTGATCTTTTCCAACTAGATTTTTGCTTCCAAAAATCTATAAATACAACCTCTTTGTGAGTTGAAATGGATCCTAGATTTTGTGAATTTACCATAGTTGCATTCTAATTAGCATTTAGCAATCTTTTTAGGCATTTTTATTTCAAGTTCATAACATCTTAGTTTTCACATCATATCTTAAATAATTTAGAAAATAGACATGCATGTTGCATGAGCTTGTTCTCCGAAGTTGTCATTCTAACAAGTTGTTTCTTACGCCAACTTAGGGCCAATACTTACAACGAATCCTAGTAGATAGAGTACAATAAGACGCTTTCGAATGAGCTGTTGTTTTAAGAGTTTGCTTTACTTTTCAATTAGTGTCCTTTGATTTAATGTCTTATTGGTGTGTTGGTTTATATATTTTTTAGTTAGCTCACATAATCAAACACACATTTTTGGCACCCACCATGGGGCTCTTTCCCTTTTTTTAACATCTACTTGCAGGTTTTTTGATAGGATTTCACATTTTGATGTTCATATTTTCAGAAAAATTCACGCTTTAGCGCATCCGTCGAATATTTCAGCACATTTGCAGACTGTTTCAGCACTTCTGCAGATTTTTTGGCACATACAAGAACCGTTTCAATGCATTCGAAGATTACTTTAGCACATATAGGGAACAAGATTGCGCATACATTTAGCTTAATTCATTAATTAAAAAAAAAAAATACGCATTTTTAGATTGGGGCTTTTAGACTTTCTTTTAGCACATTTAAGGTTTTCTACAATGCTTCTAATGTCTGTTTTAATGCATATGTATGATCTTTTAGCGCATGTAAGTTGTAACTAAACAAGGTTCTGAGTCTGATGCCTTCTGTAGACAGGACATTTTCTGGCTTAAAAAGAACCAATCTAGGATAGTCACATCTGGTTTTAAAAAGAAGCAACCCTAGGATAGACATGGATTAAAATAAAGCAATCTAGGATAGTCACCACACAATGATTTTTGTGGTTAAAATGAACAACTTGTTTTTCGTGAAGCAATTATCCTCACATAGTTTAGATCATTGTGATTTGGGCTCTAAAAAGAACACTATTTGCTTTGTCTGCGGCAATAGGTCTATGCTCTCCCCTTAACTGGGTGATTAGAATACTAGAACTGCCTTTTTAATTCATGCAATTTTACATTCTTTCTTAAATCCTTTAAAAGGCCTTCTCTTGTGGGAAAAAGTACTCACCCAAGAGGAACGACCTAAGTGGGTTCAAACCAAAGCTAGGTTATTCCACCCCACTCTAAAATTTAAAGCAAATCTGGGGAAACCCACTTTTTCTAGAAGTGTGCAAGATAACCATCCCCAAAACCTTTGTTCTAAAGGTTGGGAGGTCTCCTAAGGGAGTTTATTATTGCCACTCCGAACGGAAACCTTTACTAAGAACCTAGTGTAGTGGCCAACCGTGTCAGTTTCTAAACATCATAATAATCACAGTGTAAGGGGAGGGAAGAATCTACCCCCAAGACACTCACCATATAACTACCAAGAACCGTTTGCTCAGGGGATCCAGTACCCACTTCCGTCACTCTGAGTATGCACTTGGAAAAGACAAAAACACAGGTGCCCCTTCGGGGGTGACACGACTGTGTGAGTCAACGTAGTTCTAAGATGTGGGTTGTTGATTATTATGATGACCTACTTGAGCACTAAGAGTGAGTTTGCCTAAATTGTCTATTCTGTGCAAAAACCTGTGAAAATATTTTGAACATACACTCAATGTTTAGTATAGGGCTTAAAAGAATAACTGTTTTCAGACTGTTTGTTGTGTTTTCCTCATGTTAAATCAGATTAAGATCATCTAAGAAAACACTAAAAAATTGATTGAATCAACCTTTCTACCAAAATTTGAGTTTCTATCATCATTAGATTAGCTACATCCCCGATATCTTCTATGCTTAGAGATTGGAAATCCACCAAGTTTGTTAAGAAGTCAATTGCCAATAGGATCAAGAAACCTAGGAAACATTTAGGTTACAAAAATACTTTGCAACAAAGGAAATTCCTTTACCAGAGTCAAAATGTCTTGCTTCACTATCGCGAATTCCTTCATAGGTACCAAGATTTTGTTAGGGGATTTACTGACGAATACATTATAGAGCCTTTGTATTCCCGAGCCTATTTCCAATGAAGAGCTCTATCTCAACGACATAATCACAATCAACCTCTTGAGTTCAATTTCATACCACAACCCTCAATTAAATATCCCACTCATCCCAGCCAAATCATTCACTGATCTTGAAAACAAACTAGGCTATTTGATACACTTATTTTTTTTGAGACTAGGATCAAATCTCAAAAAATGCATCTTTTCAAACAAGTTTCTAATTATTGATTCAACTTCCCCAACAAGATTCTAATATCCTTTCATCTTGGAAGCCACAATCAAGAGCTAGAAACACCATTTGATCATATCATAGGATTTTCATCTTATCAGATCAAGACATCATCATTTTTTTGTACTTCTCAAACTTGTGATCTAAGTTTAGAAGAACATTTCAAAATCATATGCCTATTTTTACAAGATCTCAATACAATAAGCTAAGAGAGTATATTCAACGAGAAGCTCATATCCTAGTAATTCAAGAAGAAGGTGAGAGTAGTAATCCCATTTACAACGTGACTTACAATCCCATTTTCAACAACAATATGGATCATAGAGAGGAGAATCCCTTCCCATTTAATCATCTAAAAGACATAGGAAAAACTCAAAATGATAGAAATGATGAACAAGAGGAAGAACACCGTTTCAGAGAAGCAGAGCAAGATCCTAAATTTCATCAAGCCTTAGAAAATATTTTAGAGCGCAACAAAGAGAAATATTTCTTGTATTTGGTTGACAAAGGAGCCAAGTTGCCTCCTGATTTCAGTACTAAGAACATAAAGAGTAATCCTGATGAAACACCCTTGTCTAATCTTAGTGCCTTATCTCAACAGATTAAAGCACTACAAGGACAATTTAAAGACATGCAAGGGGGAACCACAATGAATAAATATGCTCTCAATGGCATTTTTCCTTATCCTTTCAATCGTCGTCTTAACATGATCCCATTTCCCAAACATTGCAAAGTTCCAAAGTTTGATTGTTATAATGGGAAATCAGATCCAATCAATCATTTTAGAGACTTCTGAAATATGACTTTAGAGTTTGCTCATGAGGAAACATACTTGATGTGTTTGTTTCCTAGGATTCTTGGAGGCCAATCTATGGAATGGCTATCAAAAATCACACCGCCTGTCAAGACATTTGAGGAATTTATTAATGATTTCATATCACAATATTCCTCCAACATCCAACATTAAATAACCGTGATTGATCTCTGCAAGGCTAAACAAAAACCTGGTGAACCATTCATTACATTTCTTCAGAGATGGAGAAGATTGTTCGCTAGATACCCACATCCTATTCCTGAAAAGGAAAAGATGACCACTTTCATAAACAACTTAGATCAAGAAATGAGCTATCATCTTAATCTTCATTGTCCTCCCTCTTTTTAGAAATTGATTGAAAATTCCATCACCATTGAAGGTGCCTTGATCAAGAGAGGGATAATAAAACTTGACAAGGACAATCCTAGCTCTTCAAATCACCACAACAACAATGAAAAATATATGTTTTGGACTTGCAACAAAAATGTGGTGAATGATGGTGTTGTAGATGAAAATCATGTCTCGACTAAGCCATTTATTCTTAGTACTCCAAGTGCTCCTCACAACAATAACTATAACAACGTCAATTCTGTCACAAATAAGGGAAACAATCCTCCTCCTCCAAGGAACAACGTGAATCAAACTTCTACTCCCAATCAAGGGAAGGCCAACAATCAAGGTTACTATGGAAATTATAACAACAAAAATGCCTTAGGAAATGCCTCGAACACAAATCCACAATGATCTTCATTCTTCTCTAGCAAAACTTTTACTCCACTGGGTCAATCTTTAGAATCTGCATTCAAAGAGTTGATGGCTAAAAATGTCCTTAATTTTCCACCTCAACACAACTTTGAACCCAGTGTGAAGCCTCCATCATGGAATGATGCATACTATTGTGATTATTATCGGTGCAAGGGCCATCACATGAATAATTTTCAAGCCTTGAAAATTTTTGTCCAAGACTTAATCGAAAATGGCACCATCACAATAGGACACCAACAATCAAAACAATACCACCAAGCATTTCACAACCCTTTTCCCAACTATCAAAAGGGTGAGTCTTCTAGAAAAAGTGTGAATCATATCAACGATAATATAATCAATCATAGCTACATTGACAATGAGCAAGTCAATGTTATAAAAGTTAAGGAAAAGATGGAATATAGACAAGTCAATGCAACAAGGGCACAAGCTAAAGTTTTCTTAAAGGGCGCTTCTTCAAAATCCATTGTTCCCCTACCTCAACATCAATATGACTTAGTCAATCAACTTAGAAAAACTCCTACTTATATTTCTATCTTAGAACTCCTGAAGATTTCCCCAGTGCACAAGGAAATTCTAGAAAAGGCCCTCGTTGAAACAACTATATCCACTGATCTGGATGTGGACTGATTTCAATCCATGGTGGGACACTTATCTTCACCCACATGCCTCTCATTCTCCAAAAAATATGATGTTTCCATGACTCATCCCCATAATTCATTGCTATACTTAGAAGTCATGATCCACAAGTTTTGTGTTAGACGTGTCCTAATAAATGGAGGGGCTGGGTTGAACATATGTACCATGAAGTTAGTTCAGGATTTAGGATTTTATGAGGAATACATTGATCCCAGAAGAAAGATCACTATTGAAGCCTATGATGATGAGGAAAGAGCATCCAAGGGTTTAATCATGTTGCCAATCAGAGTAGGACCTATTATCAAGAATATTTTTTGTCAAGTATTAGACTATGATCTTGCATGCATCTTGTTGGGTCATCCTTGGATCCACAAAATGCAAGCTGTCCCATCCACATATCATCAATGTCTTAAGTTTCCTTATGATGGACAAGAGATCACAATACCAACTGATAATTCGAATAGTCAGACTTGTGCCAACATCAAAGCTAGTCAAGATACTTTGGTTCGCAACAATCGAGAAGCTCTTTCTAGTACTTCTCTCAAAGTTGATACACAAATTAGTCAGTTAACCAAAAGCTTTGACAAGCAACTATGGTTCAAGGAAAATGGAGTTGGGGAGTACTTTCTCTATCTTGCTAATCTACCTACATCGTCTTGGTCACATGGGCAACCTTCTATCACACAACAACAAATATCTGTCACATCAACATCATCGCAACCACCAATAGAGCCAAGTACACTATTTAATGAATGATTTATCAAAGAAAAACTCCCCATGGAAGATCCCGAGGATAGAAAAGTTCTAAATTAGCTCTATAAAGATGAAGATGAAACAATCCTCAATGTCAAAATACCAACTGATCAATATGGTAAAGGGTATTCAATCATGCAGAAGATGGGCTATGATGGTAATGGTCCTATCAGAAAGAGAAAAGGAGTAGTTGAGCCTATTCATCTTCCAGGACTTGTTGTGAAAGATAAAATAGGACTAGGATATGATACTAACTCAAAAGAAATAGCATCCAAGCAATTTCATGATATTGTCCTCACATTGCAAGAAGTTTCTGATACAAGAGAAGCATGTTTGACAGCAATTCAAAATTTCGTGAATGATAACTCTGACATAGACTTTGGTGAATACAAATGGGACACCATCTACAATGATGAGTTTTGGAGGGACAAAAAGATTGATGTGATACACAAGTATACCCCAACTCTAATCAAAGGTGAAGGGTCAAGGTCCCAACTGCAAGGATCTGAACTACAAGGTAACTATGATTCTAGTGATAATGAGTCAGATTTAAATGAACAAGACTATTGTGAGAACAATACCATCATTGATCTGCCTCATACCTTGGATCCTACAAAAAATTCTGTTATGATCATAACCATAGCCGATTTCACGTAGCTCGATGATCCTCTACCTTTGATCCATCTCGATCTCATTGATTGGGATTCATCTGAACCTATTGATATACCTATGTTTCCAAGTGATGAATCTATCGTGAACTTCCTTTTCATAGATGACAAAAATGATTGTTCCACTAGCGATTTTTTGCATAGAGCCTTTAATCAAGGGAGTGTCAAGTCTCCTAGCTACAAAAATAAAAATAAAAAACAAAGATCTAACGGTGAAAACCAGAATTTGGCAGTGTTAGATCAAACAAAAGATAAAATAAAGAGCATAAATTAGATGGTGAAAACATTTTTAAGGCACCAAATGATGGGAAGCTTGACACTCTCCCCAAAAACTATCATGAGCGATCACCTATTTTTATTGAGCCTACAAAAGAGGTTAACCTTGAAACTTCATAAAAACCAAGGATTCTATAGTTAGCTACATCAATGAAAGATAAAGAAGTACCCGAGTTCATGGAATTTCTAAGAGAAAAACAAGTCAACTTTTCCTAGTCTTATGTAGACATGCCAGTTCTTGATCCCAATCTCATCATGTATCACTTTTCCATCAAACCAAGAGCTAAGCCTATGAAACAAAAACTCAGAAAGATGCATCCTCATGTTGCACTACTAGTTAAAGAAGAATTGAGAAAACTCCTTGATGTGGGTTTCATAAGATCAATTGACTATGTAGAATGGATCTCCAACATTGTTCCTATATCCAATCCAAACGTAAGTATCATAATTTGCATTCATAGATCTTAATAAGGCATGTCCTAAGGATGACTTCCCACTTCCAAACATTGATACTATAGTTGATCTGACAGTTGGTCATGCCATGTATTCACTAATGGATGGTTTTTTTGGTTACAACCAAATCAAGATTGCACTTGAAGACTAGGACAAAATAGCTTTCACATGTCCATGGGGGACTTACTGTTGGAATGTCACGCCTTTCGATCTAAAGAATGTTGGGGCTATTTATCAAAGAGCTAGGACTACAATTTTTCATGACATGATGCACACATTCATGGAAGACTATGTAGATGATATATTGGCAAAGTCATACACAAGAGGACATCTTGAAGTGTTATCCAAAATATTTGCAAGGCTGGAAAAATTCAAAGTTCACCTCAACCCCAAGAAATGTGTTTTTGGGGTCACATCTTGAAAGCTATTAGGATACATAGTGTTAGAAAAAGGAATTGAAGTAGATCCTTCCAAGGTACACGCAATCATGGAGATGCCTCCACCAAGGAATATCAGTCAGTTGAGGTCATTACAGGGATGACTTCAATCTATACAAAGGTTCATCACATAGCTGGCAGATAAAAGTCTACCTTTCACACATCTATTGCATAAGAATATTCCTTTCAAATGGGATGACAAGTATGAAATGGCCTTTCAACAGATCAAGTAGTACCTAATGACCCCATAGGTTCTAGTACCACCAAATCTGGAAGAAACTCTAATCTTATATATTGCTGCAATGGAGACATCTTTGGGGGCATTATTAGTACAAGAGGACTCTATAGGAAAGGAACGTGCAATTTATTACATTAGCTGAATGCTAAAAATTCATGAACTCAACTACACTTTTATCAAGAAGGCTTGTCTAGTAGTAGTCTTTTCCTCATAGAAATTTTGGCACTACATGTTAACTCACATAATCAATCTTGTTGCAAAGATTGATCCACTTAAGTATCTATTGAGAAATTCTACATTAATAGGAAGGTTAGCAAAATGGGTTATGATCTTGAGTGAGTTTGACATCCATTCTATTGATTGTAAAGCAATCAAAGGACAAGTTATCACCGATCAACTAGTTGACGCACCACTACAAGCAGAGTAACCCATGCATATCGAATTTCCAAATGCTGACGTCTTCACCACAAAATCAAAACAACCATGGTCTTTACATTTTGATGGTTCTTTCACTCAACATGGATCAGGTGAAGGCATACTCTTTGTCACCCCTCAAGGAAATACCATTCCTCGTTCATATAGGCTAATGTTTCCATGCACTAACAACATAGCCGAGTATGAGGCTTTAATCACCAGACTCAAGATCGCATTGGAATGGAGGATCACAAAACTACACGTTTATGGTGACTCACAATTAGTCATAAATCAAATCAATGATGATTATCAGACCAAAGATGACAAACTATTGCCATATAAGAAAATGGTTGATGATTTCAAGAAGTACTTCATGGATATCAAGTTCGTACAGATTCCAAGACTTGATAACAAAGAAGCTGATGCCATGGCCACTATCACATCATTTCTACAACTCCCAAAAAATTAGGCTCGCTATGAATTTCTGGTGGAACAATCATTTGCACCTGCCTATGACACACCTAAAAGCCAAATCATTTGCCACTTAGTAAGATATGATTCACCTTGGTATGGCAAGATTTATTCCTACCTAAAAGATGACATTTTACCAACTAACTTATCCCAAAACCAAAAGCATAAATTTATTTACCAATCCTCTTGCTATACTCTTATCATTCATTTTTGTGAAGAAGTGCTCAAAATGTCATATATGGGAATCTCATCCATGCACCAGCATAATAACTACAACCATTCACACCAACCTGGCCATTCTCTCAATGGGGGTTAGATCTAGTTGGAAAGATTCATCCTTCATCATCGAATGGACATAAGTTCATCATCATAGCAACATAGTACTTTACCAAGTGGATTGAAACAGTACCTCTCACTAAGGTTACCGACAAACAAATCTCATCATTCGTACTCAACTATATCATTTGTCGGTATGGCATTCCCAAATCCATCATCATAGATAATGGATGACCATTCAAGAATCATGATGTTGACAAACTTTGTGAGAGATTCCATATCCAACATAGATATTCAATACCCTACTACCCACAAGGGAATGGCCAAGTAGAGGCCTCGAACAAAACCATACTAAAAATCTTGAAGAAGACTGTGAATGATGTAGGGAAAGATTGGCATGTACAACTCAATCTTGCATTATGGGCCTATAGAACTAGCATCAGAACACCAACAATAGCAACACCGTATGCTCTTATCTATGGAGCACAAGCCATATTACCTCTAGAGGTTGAGATTCCATGAGTATCACTGAAAGGTTTAATCATAGATGATGAATATAGAGTTTCCTAGCTACAAGAGCTGGAACTCCTTGATGAGAAGGGACAACAAGCAGCTGATCATTTAAAAGCATATCAATAGATGATGTCTCGTATCTATAATCACAGAGTCAAGCCACATACCTTTCAGGTCGGTGATCTTGTTTTGAAGGAAAACCCACGAAATCAACAAGACAGAGAGAAGAAAGGAAAGTTTTAACCAAATTGGCTAGGTCCTTATGTGGTCATCGCAGTATACAGTTCAGGAGCATACAAGTTGTCAATTCCAAAAGGGGACCTATTTGAAGAACCTATCAACAACATGCATCTGAAGAAGTATTATGTGTAAATCAATTATCATCATCTAGAAAATGTCCCGAAAAAAAAAATCCATAAAAATAGTAAAAAAAGTCTTGAAAAAATCCCATAAAAATTAGAAAATGTCCTAAAAAAAAATTTAAAAAAATTCATAGGGTAAAAACCTGGCAATAGGCAGTCTATTGACAAGAAAAATACAAAAAACTCCAAAAAGAAAACAAAAAAATGCAATAAAGACAGATACTGAAAATTTGGCAAACAAACGCTATTTGTATCTAGCTAGTTCTCCATCTATTAGTTCATGTTCTGCACTTAGCTTCTTAGCCTTCATTTCATGCATCTTTTCACCATCATCTTAGAGCTATAAAAACATCATACTACCATCATTTTCCTAGAGCAATAACATCTTACCATGGTTTTATCATTGTACATATTCATTTTAGCAAGTTGTATCAATACTAGGGGCAAATGTTGACATACTAGGGGAAATCAACTTTTAGGTTCTAATGAAACAGCTAGACAATGACATAAAATCCAATCATGCGAACAAACAATCAAATCCTATGAACAGTTATCCAATCATTGATCCATATCACAATAGTTTTTAGCAAGTACCATATCATAACACATATCTGGATGATCTAAAATCTGAATAATGTTTGGAATATCAGTATTATATTTTGAACAATGGTTGTTTGATTTTTTGATATCTCTCTGGACCACACTCGATGATGAACTGAACTAGAGTGGTGAGGAAAGAGGATGATTTTTCTTTGTCTCTTATCTTGAGGTTAACTATCAATCTGGTGCAAATATGCCGCGACACATGATTTGTAAAGTGTATCATTGATGACAATTCCAAATTTGCATCAAAAAGTGGTTAATCTTTGTCTGTTTATGTAAGAAATACTCCGATCATCTCGGTTCAATTATACCTCGATGCTTGTTTTCACTTGCTATATCAAAAATCATGAAAGTTGTACTCATGTCATCATTGATGCTAATTTTCCCTTTGATGCTTGTACTAACTTTCAACATATCAAAAGGCTCAATGATGATAAATAAGCATAAAGTTGGCTCATAGAATGACAACAATGTGTAGTTCATTTTGCATAGTTAAAATATGTATGGTTAATATAGATGGCATCCATATTAGTTTGTGCATGAGAATTATCATATCCATCACATCTCAATCAATCCATCCAATCATTTCTTCCAATCTCATCTCAATCAATTCATCCAATCCTTTCTTCCAATCTCATCTAATCAATCCATTCAATCTAGCACAAATCATTTAATCATACCTTTGGTTTTGTTCCTAGCCTTATTGCAAGCCTTAATCATTATCATCATCAGGATGCATCCTTCCCTATCCTTGTGTTGTTTCGGGATGTATCCTTCCCTAATCAACAACACTCTTATCATCATCATCAGGATATATCTTTCCCTATCATTGTGTTGTTTCGGGATGTATCCTTCCCTCATCAACAACACTATCCTCATCATCATCAGAATGTATCCTTCCCCATCCTTTTGTTGTTTTGGGATGTATCCATCCCTCATCAACAAAACTCTCATCATCATCATCGAGATGTATCCTCCCCTATCCTTGTGTTGTTTTGGGATGTATCCTTCAATAATCAACAACACTCTTATCATCATCATCAGGGTGTATCCTTCCCTATCCTTGTGTTGTTTCAGGGTGTATGCTTCCCTCATCAACAACACTCTCCTCCTCCTCATCGGGATGTATCCTTCCCCATCCTTTTGTTGTTTCAGGATGTATCCTTCCCTCATCAACAACACTCTCATCATCATCATCGAGATGTATCCTTCCCTATCCTTGTGTTGTTTCGGGATGTATCCTTCCCTCATCAATAACACTCTAATCATCATCATCATCATCAGGATGTATCCCTTCCTATCCTTGTGTTGTTTTGGGATGTATCCTTCCCTTATCAACAACACTCTCATCATCATCATCATCATTGGGATGTCTCTTTCCCTCATCAACAACACTATGATCATCATCATCAATCCATCTTGGCTTGTAGTTTGACTGGGGCAACAACATATTTATTTTTGAGTCCATTTGTGCTTTCTTTCTTCTCATTTTATCTTCCCAGTCTCCTATCACTTATCATCCTCTCTTGTCCATCATTTTGCATCATCTTCCTCATCTCACCTTTCATCTAATTGATCCATCATCTATCAACCTATCATTGATCCTCACCTATCATGAGGTCAATCATCATCATCCTATCATTGACTCTCACCTATCATGAGATCAATTATCAAAATCATCATCATCATCATCATTTCATATTAATCTTTCAATAGCAGTTTTTATCAAATCATCTTTATCGGCTGATGAATCAGACATCAAATCAATGTAAATTTTCAAAAATCCTCAAAAATTTCTGACAAATTCAAAATTTTATTCGATTCATCACCCGAGGGGGCATATAGTATCATCAGTCAATTTTTCAAAGTCAGGGGACAATTTTTGTTATTTTAATTTTTCTTTGAAGCAATACGTAAAACACATCACTTCAAAGAGGGGCAAAATGTGTATATCTAAAACTGGTCACATTAAATCAAGTTTAATAAGTAATTAAATATGAATTATTTAATTAATCTTCTAAAGTCATCTACATATAAATATATTTAATTATTTATTTATATCATTCACTTTCTAATTCTTCTAATTTAATTAAATAAATAACTTTATTTAATTATTGCCATCTTCCATATTCCTCTTAATTAATTAAATAGATTTTATAATTTATTTATATTAATTATCATAAGTTTGAATTTTAAATTCAAATGATATTCCTCTAAATTCCTTTTACACATTTAATTAAATATTCTGAATAATTAATTAAAGACTTTCTAATTTTTCACCCTACATATAATTAAATATTCTAAATATTTAATTAGAAACTTTCTGCTCTTCATATAATTAAATATTCTAAATTATTTAATTAGAAATTTTTTTCTCTTCATATAATTAAATATTCTAAAATATTTAATTAGAAAATTTCTTCTCTTCATATAATTAAATATTCTAAAATATTTAATTAGAAACTTTCTTCTCTTCATATAATTAAATATTCTAAAATATTTAATTAGAAACTTTCTTCACTCCATATTTAATTAAGTATTTTATATATTTAATTAAACACTTTTTCATCTCTCACACATAATAAAATATTAATTATTTAATTATGGAAACTTCTAAAATCCTTGTCACATATAATTAAATAACTTAATTATTTAATTATGGGATTTATCTTCAACTATCAATTAACTCCTCGAATGGCAACTTTCCTTCAATTTTGAATGGAAAAGATTGTGTAAGAGGAAACATCTTCCATTATTCTCTCAACCTTCCATCTTTTTCTCAATTTCCATAATTTCTCACCATTCATCTTGACAAGCTTATTTTTGATAATTGATCTTTGCCAACTAGATTCTTGCCTCCAAAAATCTATAAATACAACCTCTTTATGAGTTGAAATGGATCCTAGATTTTGTGAATTTATTATAGTTGCATTCTAATCAACATTTTGCAATCTTTTCAGGAATTTTTATTTCAAGTTCATAGCATCTTAGTTTTTACATCATAGCTTAAATCATTTAGCAAATAGACATGCATGTTGCATAAGCTCGTTCTCTGAAGTTGTCATTCTAACAAGTTGTTGCTTACACCAACTGAGGGCTAGTACTTGCAACGAATTCTTGGAGATAGAGCACAATAAGACACTTTCGAAGGAGCTTTTGTTTTAAGAGTTTGCTTTACTTTTCAATTAGTTTCATTTGATTTAATGTCTTATTGGTGTGTTGGTTTATATATTTTTAGTTAGCTCACATAATCGAACACACATAGAGCTTTTCAATTTCCTAACTATCTATGCGACTGTCTGCTTGTTTTCCTATGTGGCTGCTTTTTGTTTTCTAGCATGCTTTATCTGTGGATTAACATGTTTCTTTGTAGGTGTGCCTATGAAGTCACTTTCCATTCCAACTCTATAGAGTCCCCCCTACACTGGGCTTCCTTCATGAGAGAGTACTTAGGGGAATGCCTTCTTTGTAGGTCAGAGGGCCTATGAAGTTCTTGCATCCTACGAGATTTGTCCATCATTTGTTTATGAGCCTGTGGTGTACTATGTTCAACTTCGTGCTCCGTAGAGCTATGGAGTCCTTTTGTTCGAACCTCCACAAGAGAGAGTACCTGTGGAGTCCTTTGCCTTCCATGTGCTTTTGAGTTCACCATATTGTAGTCTACTTCCTTGACAGTTCAGGTATACATTTCTAACTCTTTGATCTACTTTACTGAACACTCACTGATACTTGCACTTGCTAAAGTGGGGGAAAAATATATAGGAGAAAATTTTCACCCCTTGTGTAAATTCCCCTTTTGCATACCCTCACCTTATAAAATCAAACCCAAAGGCGTAATTCCACATCACCCATCTGAAATGCATCCACTTGGTGCTTGTTTTGTGTGTTAGTGGGGGAATTTTTGTCAAGGACACAAGCACAACACGTGGATATCTACGCAATAGGCTTCCATCCTTGAAAAATTCCTACCTCTGGAGTCCATAGGGACATTACACTCCTCATTGGGGATGAATTTTAATTCCTCTATGTGACCAACTAACTCGAAAATGGTTCCTTTTGGTTTTTAAATTCATCCTATTCACTATGAATTCATCTCTTTCATACTCATTTGATCTCTTTAGCAATTTTCATTCAATCTCTTCAACATTCTAGAAAATTTCACAACTCCATTGAGCATTGCAACAAATTGTTACTCCATCTATTCCATCTTTGTTCGTGTGGTGCTACCATAGAAGCTGTGAGTTTGAAGTCTTGCGAGACATCCCTTCATCATTACTACGGTCATGTTGACTTTTCCAAGCTCATTTCTTGCATTCTCCCTTCATTGGCCTTGAGATCCTTTGAGTGGAGGTGGTAACACTTCATCTTTGCTTTTGTGGTTTGATAGAGTAGCATAACATTCTTTTGTATTGTTCAATTTCTTTTTTTCTTTCCTTTATCGTACTTTCTACTTCGTAGCTTTTTTGGATGTCTGTGGAGGTGGAAACACCAAAGCGAGGGTTTGATTGAGGAAAACCCCTATATAGCCCCAACATTTTCCCCCTCTTGCTTATGTGTAGGTGAATGTGTGTGTGGAGATCACTGCTAGTGCTTTAGTGAGTTGATATTCATCACCTTTGTCCTTATCTACTTATTTTATCATTTACATACTTACTTTTCATACTTTATACTTCTATTCATTTTGTTAAAGTTAGTTAGCTAGGCTATTAGTAGGCTTCTGGTGCTTTTCTTACTGTATTTTATGTTTTCTGGCTGTATGAACACCAACACCCTAGAGAGACACCAGCACATTGCGTTGTCATCCCAAACCCACGCTGTCGTCCTCAGATGGAGAGTTGTTTTAGGTGTAGTTTGAACTCTAGAAACTAGATCGTCTAAGCACCAATTAGATTTTCGGATCTGTAGAGTGATAGAAGTACTTGAGAGTTCTCTTCATTCTCGATCCTCATTCCAAAACACTCGTTAGCTTGAGGTAAGTTAGGGAAGCCCTTCACTCCCAGCTCTCTGTGACCTAGAGCCTTGGTGTCGTTGGGTCTCCTCTCTTACAATATATATAAAAGCTAATCATTTAGATTTTTCCCAATTGTATTTCTCATCTAATCTATAGTCATTAAATGTAGTGCACATTTATTGTGATTGTAATGGTGTAGACATATAAAATGAAGATTGCTTTCTAACTCACCCAAATGCTTAAAATAACTTAAATACCCAAATGCTTAAAATAACTTTTAAAAATAACTATTATATTTTATGTGAGATTCATTTCAATCTATGGATATAAATTATATATTTGTTTGTCAATTTTATTATTCACCTCAATTTATTAATGTTTATAAATTATCTCAAACATGATGTAAGTTTTGTTGGTGTAGGTTTTTATTTTTCTAGTGGGTTAATTTATTTTCCCTTTGTCCTAGGTTTTTCCTACACTTAATTAAGATTGCTTAGGATAATAAAGTGGGTTTATTATTTAATAACTAGGAGATAAGTGATGAGGTGTTCCCTTCCTTAAAGGGTGGAACCACTTTCCACTTTTGGTGGCATCCTCCACTTTTGGTGGTCCATACTTTCCACCTTTCATGGGCATCTCCACTTTTGGTGGTCTATCTCCACTTTTTGTGGTTAATTCCTATTGGTTGGATTTTCCACCTACCTCTTCTCTTAAGTTCTATATAAACTCACTACCTAGTTTGTATTTGCATTCATTCTTGCAATACTCTTGCATCCATTCATGCATATTGACATTGTATCTTTTCAGCTTTGAAGCTCTTAATGCAATATTGTGACATTGACATTGCATAATCTCTTGAAGTTTTGGTGTGCATTCTTTATGCTTTTCCAATTTATGTAGCTTTTATTTTCTCTTATAAAGTTCTTGGGTTATATTCAATCTATTTCAGATTTCTAACATAGTATCAGAGCTTTTATTTTGAGAAATCTAAGTTATTAGATTCTTGATTGAGAGATTGAGTTTCTTGTAAAAATCTTGTAATTTTCATATGCTATTCTCTTGCATTCTTGAACGATTTGGAGAATAAAAAAGGATTTGAAAAGATTTAATTACCTCTTTGTTATGCATATGTGTTGATCTGGGTGATTGCAACATTTTTTGTTATATTGGCAGCATTTTTTATTGTTCCAAAGCGTCCAAAAGGCTCGAGAAAGTCAAATTTGGCTTTTGTTTCATCAAAATTGGAGATCATTTGACATAGTTGCAAGCGGGAGTTTGAAGAAATTCATTTTTCATTGGAGCCGTTTTTCCTTTTGCTTCAAAAAATCAAGCTTCCACTCATTTTTGAGAAAAATTATTTTTGGTTTTTGTAGCCAAGGTCGAGATCTAAATTGGATATCTTTTATAATTTTCATATATTGCATAGATCTGAAGAAAATTTTCATACACAAATCACCGCACGTCATTTTTCTCTTGGATGAAGGTTAAAAGATCATTTTTTTTCATTTTCTACTTGCTGGATCAAAAAAACATTTTTTGGGTTTTGTTCATAGCTTAAAAATATTTCTGGGTTTTTGTTATTGTCTACAAACAGTGAGTAGATTTTTCAGAAATCAAATTAGAAATAATTTTTTTGCGCTAGAAAAATTGTTTCTTGCAGGCTAAATTCAACCAATTTTTAAAAATTCATATATTTTGCATCGAGCATTGGATTTGAACAAATAATATATCATTAGAAAGATGGAGATGGCCACTTTCCATCTATAAAGGTTTTGAAAAGAATTTTTCATGTCAAATATTATAGGTTGAAGTTGTTTCATTTTTCTTCAGCAAGCCATAACTTTCACCCCAGTGCTCTGAATTTTGGAAAAAAAAGCTTTGGAAAGGTATTGAAGAGAATTACATAGCTATAGAGCTAATTTTTCCATATTTTTTCTAAGATTCATAAATTGTATCAAAATTTATAGTTTTGGTCATTGTGGACCTATTGAGTATTGTATCTTGGAAAAGGCTTTGTAAACACACTAAATTATAAAGTGCCAACCTTATAATATTTGGGGGGTGATCTTTGATACTAGTGAAAAGGGTGGGAGTGTATTGATGTTCTCTTTTGATGCTCTTTTGTAATCATTTGAGGATTGTATCATGGATTTTTCTACTCATCCTTTTGTGATAGTTTTGGATAAGACTAATTATGAGTCAGAAAAAAGGCATTTTAACCCATCTAAGATGGCTAAAAAAATTTCCTTACCTTTATGAACTCATGCTTGAACTAGACACACTTGATAAAAGAATGTTTGGGGTAATAGAATTGATCATGTAATAGGATTAATTGGTTTTCATGTTGATTATGGAACTCTATTGTCTATATATGGCATTGAATGTCCCCGCACAATTTGGACCATGATTTGGGAGATGTTTGGAGACCCTCATGTTTCTCCATTCCTAGATGATCTTGTTGCATATTGCCTCATTCCACTTGATGATGTAGATAATATACCTTATGATGATTTTATTTTAGAGAGCTTAATTATTATGCACATCTTGAACATTTAGATGACATAGAGACTTCTCTTGCTTCTCATCCTCATGTTGAGATTACATCGACATCACCCATTGCAGATTTAGATTTCAAAGATGCTTCGTTGAGAGCCTCTAGTGATTCATTACAATAGGATCAATTATATCTTCTATATTCAGTCCATTGGGACCAATTTCTACCAGACATGTCTTATTTGTTGGTAGAGTCCCTCATCTCAGATCTAGACGATATTATTGAGGAAATACATCTTCTCTTTGAGGATCACTCTTTTGTCCTTGCATCTACTATTGCTACTTTAGAGTTTAGAATTGCTTCTTCGAAAGCTTCAAATGACTTCTCATAGTAGGATATCTATAGTCTTCCTGATTTAGCTTGGGATGATCTCTTGATAGGTATTTCAAACTTGTTTATAGAGACACATATTGCAGATTTGGGAGAAACTATTGAGTGTATTCATCTTCTCTTTGATGAAGATGATTCTTCTTTAGTTGTTGTGAGGGAACACCTTGACCCTCTTGTTCATTCTCTACATGATCATTCATCACAGTTTGATATGAGTGTGGATACTTTGGATCAACATTTGGAGCAGACTTCTTCGGAGGAGATATTTGAGCCTTTGGATGGTGTTCTACATCAATCTCTAGGAGATTTTGAGTTTTCATTTTCAACAGTGTGGCCTAGAATGCTTGATTTTATTGTGGGAGCCTTCAACATCGACATGGAGATACTTGAACCGAGTTTAGAGACTCCATAAAACTTGAGTTTTCTTCCTACATTTTCCTTTCAGGAGTGGGGAAATAGCTTGCATACACCTTTGGTTTTATTTCTGCATAAGGGGAGGAACGTTTTTCAATGATCGTGGACCATCTTCTACATCTAGTTTCGAGCATCTACCATTGGATCTCTTTGGGGGGGGATTCTTTGTCCTTCCACTTCATTTCTCTCTCTATTATGGGGGTGTACTTTATTTTTGTGGGATGGGGCTTCTTCTTCTTTGGGGGGGAATTTTATGTACATGGGTACCTAACATGGCTTCATTTGTCAGGACCCATCATCTTTTACATCCTCCTAATTTGTGCTTAAGGGGGGGCGTTGGTGTAAGTTTTTATTTTTCTAGTGGGTTAATTTATTTTCCCTTAGTCCTAGGTTTTTCCTACACTTAATTAAGCTTGCTTAGGATAATAAAGTGAGTTTATTATTTAATAACTAGGAGATAAGTGATGAGGTGTTCCATTCCTTAAAGGGTGGAACCAATTTCCAATTTTGGTAGCATCCTCCACTTTTGGTGGTTTATACTTCCCACCTTTCATGGGCATCTCCACTTTTGGTGGTCCATCTCCACTTTTTGTGGTTAATTCCTATTGGTTGGATTTTCCACCTGCCTCCTCTCCTAAGTTCTATATAGAATCACTACCTAGCTTGTATTTGCATTCATTCTTGCAATACTCTTGCATCCATTCATGCATATTGGCATTGTATCTTTTCAGCTTTGAAGCTCTTAATGCAATATTGTGACATTGACATTGCATAATCTCTTGGAGTTATGGTGTGAATTCTTTATGCTTTTCTAGTTTATGTACCTTTGATTTTCTCTTCTAAAGTTCTTGGGTTATTCAATCTATTTTAGATTTCTAACAAGTTCATCCCTAATTGTTTAGAGGGATAAATTTTATGCCTATAGTTTTGAAAAATTAGTGTGTAAATTTCAATGACTTGGCATATCTCTAATGCATGTCTATAAAATGTTAAGTGGTAATAATAACTCAATTGTGTATTATTACATTAATATAAATAATTTACTCTAGTTTCAAATTAATAGAAAATGTATACTTAGCTAATTATCGAACAACATAAATTAAATGAATTGAAGTTTTCCTGAATGATATTATGATTAAGTTCCTAAGGGAGTCATCTATAGATAGCATGAAACTCGAGAAACTAGAAAGTAGAATAATTAGATGAATGTGACTTTATGAATTAGATAAATTTTTAAACTAAGAACTCACCATAATAGAGGGTTGATCTTAACAAATAAAATATGGTAACTGCTTGGAAGGGTGATTATTACATCTCTTGAGTAGAAATTTTGTGAGAGTCAATTCCCTTATAGAATCTAACTATTGTGAAACATAGGGCTACACACTTTATGTCTAATATTCCCATTTTACAGGTATACTATGTTTTATGTGGATGTCTTCATGTTTTTTTTTTTTAATTGAGTTGGATAACACCCAAATCTATATCATCATCGTCATGCCAACACAAGACATATTCAACAACTTCTCAAGACCCACTTATATGCCTAAACCTCTCTAAAATCCAAAAAAAATAACAATGAGATGCTCCATTCTAGAAAAAAGGTGAAAGATCGTCTACTCTCAAATCTAGCATCTATTTTTTTCTCTGATTTTAATTATAGTTAATTTTTATCTAGTTAATTTCTCTAAACATAGCTTAGCTTTTAAAAGTGTATGCCAGTGGATTTTAAATGTAGTTTGGTAGAATATGCATATTGTTGGCTTTTTATAGTAGTCTTTGTCTTCCCTGGATAATAAATAACATTCAACTTAGCTAAAGATTTCCTAGCCTTTAAATGAGTCATGTCTCTTTTTTCCATTTCTTTCTTTCATCAATTTTAAGATTTAATTTTTCAACTTATAGTCAAAAAAGTATTCCTCTTCACCACATGCCTTATATGATTCCACACCAAATGTTTTTAACACTCTTAGAATCTCTTTCAAGGGTCAAGGACTCATAGTCACATATTTTTGCTTATATTTCATTAGAAACACATTTTTTTGCAAAATTCAATGACAAGATGAATCCAATGAGTCCATAAATGAGTACAAAAGTGTTTCCTATTAATTTTGATTGACTAGTGGAATGGGTTTTGTGAGATACTACATTGGAAAAAAATAAGTTCCTCCTCTAACACATCTTAGATTCAAGAGTTAAAGATGCATTGGTCATACCTTTTTATAGTAAATATTTGTAATAGTAGAGAAAAAATATATTTAAATTGGACCGTACTTCACTAAATCCCAAACTCTTGTTATTATCAACATTCAATATATTAGAAGATAAGACACAACACACATGGCACAATTTTTTTTCATGATCTACAACTTTAAACCTTCTTTTTGCATGGTCATTGATAATCATGGGGGGCCTCATGGTCCCTCTCCCCTTCCTATAATTGTACATGGTGTATAAAAACACATGTTGGTTCCTCAATTCTCAAGGATCCTCTCTCCACTAAAACTTTGATGAACAAGTTTTTGCTTGTGAAGTTTGTTGTTACAGGCCCCAATATTGGAAAAGTGTTCTTGTTGGGGGTACATGAGGTGACAATGTGTGAAAATACATTACCAAAGTTTTTTGAGCAAAAAAATGGAACAAAAATAATTCTTCTTGATTCAAAAATTGAAATAATCATCTCCTTAATGGAGAACACACTGGTGGGAAAAAATCCTTTCACCCATCTATTAACATGGTTTGAAATTGGACTACTACTAAATGGCATATGAAGGGTAGTGTTGAAGTGAGTGTTATGGCAAGGGGCTTGTTCCTCTTCAAGTTCCTGTCTAAGGATGAAATTTTGTTGATCCTTTCTACGGTCCCTTGCATATATGGAAAATAGAACTTATCTCTATGTACATGGAAGCCAAGGTTTGATCCTTTTGTAAATTTGAACAAAATAGCTCTTGTTTGGGTCATAATACATGATCTACCACTTGATTTTTAGGATGATATAATTTTTCAATGGATTGACAATTTTGTTGGAGACTTCATTATTATAGAAAACATAAAAAGAAAAATGTCCAAGTTAGTTTTTTCTCATTTCTGTGTGAATATTGATATTCAAAAGACTATTCTAAACTTCATCATTTTGAATTCCAATTTTGGGAAGTGGTCTAAACCAATTTGTAATGAAAATACTACTATTTTATATTTAACATGCTCAAAATTCATAAACATAATATTTGATTGTAAAGCCCCTTGAAGGGTAACAAAAAATTAAAGAGTCTTTGGCAATGCTTGGTGATTTCTCATAAGGCTATCCTTCTAAGGAGGACATCTTTAATAGCATCTCAACCCATCCTAAATATAGGAGTATTGAAGTAAAAATTAACACTCTTGTTTGAAAAACAATCCACTCTTCATCTCCTATGAGGAAGGAAAGTTCATGTCAAATGATGCATAGTACCTAAGGATATGCTAACAATGACCCAAATGAAGGATACCATGCCCTCTTTAATGGAAGATAAAGAAGATAGAGAAATATCATGTGATTTCCTTAATAGTAAGATCTCCTTGGAGGCCCCCCTCCATGTTGTGAAACTTTGGTGGGTACTTAAAAAATAAAGGTTTGTTCACCCATTTCTTTGGGGTGGAGACAAGTAATCCAATAACCAGTCAATGCTCTTTGGACTTGGATGGATGTTCAACCCATAAGAAAAAGGGTAAGAATAAGAAAGCATATGTAGGTGTGGAGACTAAGGTGGATAGACCTTCCTAAAGACAAACGAGAAAAAGAGAAACACCAAAGGAGATTGCCATTGGTAGGAAAATATTGTTGGAGATGTC
>VDFB02082865.1:0-27663 GCA_007258455.2 Sequoia sempervirens
GGATACTTTGTGCACTATTTTTTAATTTCATGTGAACCTAGGGACTGTTTTGAAGTTACGTTTTGTGTTTCAATTTTTAACAATGGTTCAAAGTGTCCACTTAAAGAATTTGAGTCATGAAATAGTATAGAGATTGATTTTGTGTAATCAAAACTATTAAACTCTAAGTACCTTCTTGTTGTTCTTGACCAAAGGCATATTTGTATTTTCAACCATTTGGATATCCACTGAATGCAGAATAAGTCACCCCACAATCCACTTTCAGTGGAATCTACCTGTGGCTTTGCAGATAATCGCATTCTGCATAAATATGTTTGTGGATCATGTACTTTGTGTAATGTATATAGAGTATCAGGGTGGTCTAGTTCATAGTTGTATGATTTTATTGCTTTGTTGTCCTTGTTTTGAAGGAAACTCAAGAAGTAATCTATAGCTCCATTTCGTAGTTAAATTGATGTGTAGCGATTGTTAAGCAGTACTTGTAATGAGTCAAACAAATAATCGCCAACATTGTATGCAAAAGTACTTAATCTATGAAGCCCCTCACTCTTAAGAGCATAGTCAATGTTTGATATTTGGGGGCGCTTTGTCAATTCATAGGTGTCAACATCTATCACTTTCTTTCTTTTTTTTGTATCCTAATGTGTTTGAGAATAGCAGATGTTATGTATGAATAGTATCAAAAGCTATCATCTAGATTACTGAATCTATGGTTTTTTCCTATGTTGCCTATTTGCTTTTACTCAATAGCATTCTATAGTATTAATCATGTTGTTGAGCATCTTGGAAGACATATAGTACAGTAAACAATTTTTTAGAAGCACAAGGGAAAAATAGTATTAATTCTTCAACCTAACCTTGTCATCCATTGTCCCCCACTGGAATTGTATGTAGTTATTCCTGTTACATTGAAAAATTAGATAAATGAGTACAATGCATGATGTATACTTTTGATGCCACAAACACAAAACAATATTTTCAAGTAGCTTTGTTTACATGCAAGAAATGGTGGATAAGAATCTTTTTTGCTCACATTGTGAATCTCAGTCTATGGTCTTTAAATGTTTTGTGTAATTGGTTTGCTTTGTTTCTATGCACTTCTAAGTGACTAATTTTCTCAAAGAGGAAATGATTTTAAAAGCTATTCACATGAACATGCATTAAGTGGCATGTTGAGAATAGTTTCATAAGTCATTTTTTGTTTTAAAAAAATCAGGGAAATGCAAAGGCATTGATTGATCAAAGAAGATCTATGGCTTTTGTTATTTGTGAGAATAGCTTTAAAAATCATTGGAGTTTTAAAAATTTCAAGAAGATGCAAAGGCATAGGTCCATTGAGCAAAAGCGAAGACATAGATTGATCAAGTAATAAAAATAAGAGATTAAAACTCAAAGGTGCAAGCACACAGTGCATAAATGCAAAGTAAATGCATTAAATAGCATCTGGATGGATGAGAAACCACTAAAATGGCTTGGTGGACATGTATAGCAAGGCTACTTTGTTCATTTATTATAGACTTAAGTCACTTGCTAAGCATGACTATTACTCTGTGCAGATTGTTTTTCTATTCTACAAGTCTTTGTTTTAGGAGAGTTTACAGTGATCGAGCAGACTTTGTTATAGTTATAGTGTCCAGAACCAGAAACGAGTTACTTGAGGTGATAAATAGTTTTTTTTCTTAGTTTTCTCTTACTTTAGAGGTTTAAAGCACGTAGTGAAATTGGCAATGTGAGCAAAAAAAAATTGTGGTTAATGTCATTTTGCATGTAAACAAGACCATGAAAAAATATTGCCTCATGTCTATGAGTAACGTAGTACATCATTCATTGTGCTCATGTGCCATGGCAGCTTTTGAAATTAACTTTCTTGTCTTTTTTCCAATACAGGAAGAATAGACATACATTCACTTGCATAGTGCATAGGAACTTGGCACATATATAAGTAGTCTTATGAACAAAATTGCCTTAAATGCATATAGGTGAGAACTAGTTGACATAAAACAAAGACTTATGACTTTGTACGCTATTTGAAACTGCAAACAGGGTTTGAAAATTGCATTCTAGCAGTTCATTCTATTCTATGAATATTGTATAGAGGAAATATAACTAGTTAACACATAAGCTAAACTTGTTCTATTTTTCGAAGACAAATTACTATTGCAATTGTGGAAATGCATTTTCCTGTTTCTATATGTGCAAGCAGCCTTTTAAATCATTTGTGTTCAAAGAAATGAGGAATACAAGATGACAAAATGAAAACATGAAACAAAACTTTATGTAGTCACTATATTGAAGAATTTCAATTGCATTTCAAGAAAAGCAGAAAGACAATTTGGAAAGTTGACCTTGCAATTTGCTATTGAACGATCAAGTACACTTGCAGCAATGTAGGAATTTTGGCTGTTATTATAGGCACAAGTAATTTTTCCTAGTAAAATGACAAAATTGAGAAATGAGTAAACTGTAAAAACATATACTATTTCATCTACAACCATGGGAAATCTTCCCAGAATTGCATATTTGCAAAACTCTGTATTGTTTTTTTTTTATAAAAAAATGGAGAACATTAATATGCTAACCTCACGTTGCAGTTTGTGCGTAATTGTTTAAATAGACTTGAAAGCACCAATCCCTGTTACAAGGACAGTCTAGACAAATGAGTACAGTGAGTGACATATACTATGTTATTCATAAAAGCAAAACAAAATTCTCATGTGGATTCATTTTGAGAAGAAATAACCTAAGTAAGAACTTGTGTTGCTTACAATGCAAATTGTATTTTATAATTTTCAAATACTTATTGTTATTTGTGTACCCTATAATATAGAACATATTTTGCATATGTATGCATTAGTGTAATTCTGTTATTGCAATGGTGGCATAAGCTCTTTAAGAGCAATTAATGGAATAGATGCCATATTTGCTTAAGCGTCTGAAGAAGTGTAAATAGGGCATGGTAACCTGTCAAAACTAAGCCAAAAAACAATAGAGGCCTGCACCAGCACTGTTAAGTTCTGATAAAAACATCTACTAGCTACTGTTTAATGGTAGACCAACTGTCACTTAATAGCGAAAGGCACATAAATATTGATTTTGAAACTAGATGGCATCATTTTATTTCCATTTGCATAAGCTTGTTTTGTACCATTCTGTAGCACTTACTATTACTTGTGCAATCAAGCCACATGCAAGTAGAATTCATAACTCATGCCATCTAGATACACTCAAGAAGAAATACAAACCAAGGTTGTTGGCATCCTGATAAGAAAGATGATAAGATACATCCAATTAATGTATGCCACAGCATCTTATTTAATGAAGATGATTTGGATACAGACATTACAAATGAGAATCCTTATTAGTGTGTGAGTAATCCTCTTTTTCAAGACTTCTCAAGAAAATTGCATGCCAATACTATCAGTGAATAGGTTGAATTAGATTTATTAATTGACTTTGATTGATGGATCAAATGTGCACAAGGATAGTTATAATTATTTCTTTGTTATAAGTATTATGTATTTAAATACTATTTAGCAGTTACCTAATTAATTAGATATGAAATGATAAAGGGAAAAAGAAGATTAATTAATTAAGATAATTTGATTCTTTAATTAATAAGGTGAATTATCATGTAAAAGTACATAAATTAGGAGCGTGGGAAAATTCCTCTTTCCTTTATGCTTTAATGACAACGAGAAAGTTGAAAGCAATTGTGGAGTTTAGGCTTATATCTGTAAATTGCATTTGCCTGATAGTTTGTAAAGCCTTCTCAACACATTGTCCACATATTGTTCCAAAGGTCTCATTATGGCACATGCTAATAGCACAGTGACTCTAAAGCTTGCACTATGGAACAGTTCTACAGTAATTGAAGATATGTAATCTTTAGAGGACTCATATGCACCGAGTTATTGTTAAGCTCTCATATTGTACACTGGACAAAATACAATTGTTCATCTGAGGAGCCATTCTCTGAAACCCAATCTGCCTATGGACTCTAAAATGAAAGAAAACTGATGAAAATAACTATTTACTGCCTGAAGTAACTTGTCTACGAGGGTCCTTTTTGGAACCATGACAACCTTTGCCCTGTCACTGTAAACTCTTTCCTAGAAAAGACATATAGACACACACATATATATATACATATGCATACATATGCACAGATACATCCATGTAGACACACATAAATGCATGTATGGACGTAAACATACATGCATGCATGCATATACACATAGATGCATCTGTACACACATACATATATGCATAGATATATCTAGAGACATATGCATACATGCATACATGCATCCACAAATGTTCACATAGATATGCACATAGATAGATGCATATGTACATAGAGACATGCATACATATATACATGCATCAACACATCACGCACAAAGTGATAGTGATACTGCAACCAAAGCACTATGAAACACAGCTTCATTATGCACTTTAATTAAAAAAAAAAACTGTGGAAAATAACAAATTATCACCTCAAGTAACTCGTTTCTGGGTCTCAACTCTGCAACTATAACATCTCCTGCTCAGTTGCTACAAACTCTTCCTCAGAACAAGCGCTTACAGAACAAAAAAACAACACACGCAAAGCAATAGAAATGCATAGCAAGTGGCTTAACTCTATATTAAATGACCAAAGTACCCAGGCCACGTGTGGCCACCAAGCCATTACAATGCCTTCACCTCGAGCCAGATGCCATTTAATGCATTTAATTTGTATTCATGCATTACGTACGTCTACCTGCCAGTTTTATAAACTATGCCTTTGATTAAATTTATTTAATCAATCTATGCACTCGCTTTTTCCTCATATTTTAAGGCATTTAACTTGCATTCATGGATTACATACCTCTAGCCGCTAGTTTTTAAACTATGCCTTTGCTTAAATTTATTTAATCAATTTATGCGTTCGCATTTTCCCAATTTTTTAAAACGAAAATGAATTATAAAGCTACTTGGACGAATAGAAAAATAGATAAATGCTAATTTTCCAATATAAGAAATAGCTGTCCAAATTCAAACTATACAAAAAAATAAGTAACATGTTAAATGCCAAAATGTGATTGGCCGATGCTGCCGGTTAAAAGCATTCCAGGCGGATGCATAAGTATTCCTGCCTTGACACTAGGAACCAATAAAATTCAGACTATACAAAACAGTTTATTCAAGTGAGTACTAATAGGTTTGTTATCTTTATTTTCACACACAAATTAAAAATGGGTTCACAGGAAACAACTATAAACTGATGAAAATCAACTACAAGCTATCCACTTGCTCAAACCAGCACAGCAGCCAGATGGCTCAACAAATTTTGTGGCCTAAACCAGAGATGTTTTGTAGAACAGTTTTTTTTGGTACTATTCTAGGCATCAAGCATAATGAAACATTATGTATCATTGTCAAAGCAAATAGAAATCCAAAGAAAGAGCTTTTGTCTTTAAATGCTTGGAAAACTTGCTAGTCAAACAGTAGACCATGACCATTTCACACATACCAATCAACTCTATGATTTTAAAGATTGAATATATGCATATTTTAAGCTGTCTGTTATCTATTCTTTGTATATGTCTGAACTATTTTTGAATTCATTTCAAATTGCAATGATTGTGAAGCATTGTGTGTTCAAATGCTTTAAAATAAAGTTACACGAACATATGCAATACGTTAAGTGTTCTTGTTCTTTTCGAGATTTAGATAATTTGTTTCTTTTGCAAGAAGATTGAGGTGGCTCCTGTATTTATTAAACACGAAGGCTGATAAATATTCAAAGAGCATATGGTCACTCATTCAGATTTTAGTCAGTGCTTGCATCATAATTATTTTATTTAGTCTTCATATTGCTTATGTATTTTGCATTGGAAGGTCAAAAATGTTTACAGAGGTTGCAAAAGGTGAGTTACATGATTCAATTTCAAACTCCTTTGACTTTAATGCATTTTCTTTGATGGTAGGATACAAAGATTCTTTTTTTATTGAGAGTTTGGAACAATATGACAAATGTTTTTGATATCCTGTGTTTAGCACATTGCAATAGCAAATAGATACAAAGACTCTACAAGCCTTCTTTTAGAGTTTGGAGCAAAAGTAAAGACCATAGGCACCCTTGAATACTTGTTTTTTGTATAAGAGTATAGGTACCCTTGAACACTTGTTTGTGTTCTCATTCTACAAGAGCATTGTAGAGTTATGAATGTTGTGTTCAATTGCTTGTTATTCAATATGCTCTAAAAGTAGGGTAAAAAAATTGAATAGTCATGATCAATTACAAAGCTCGACAATCCGTTGATTTTTTTGTTTTCCAAATTCCTGATTGTTTCATTTAACAAAATAAAGTTTTTGACCAAATTCTACTAAACTAAAATAGATGGAAGAGGAAGTGTGTCTTTGTCGGAAGGAGTTCTTGGGTCATATGAATTGATAGCAAAATTACTATGTGAAAAAGGAACAAATTTGAAGTCTGGTGATGTTGTTAGTTTCATATTGACTGCTGCACAAAAGCGTGATTTGGAAATGGTCGGAGATGTGGTCAAATATCTTGAAGAAGCAAAAGAAAATACAAGACAACATATATCTATTAAGCATATAGACTCATCAATTAATTTTGAACTTTTTAAGGTGACAGACCATGGTAAGTAATCCAACAAAAGGATGTGTAATTTTAGTCATTTGCAATATGTAGACAAGTGTTCATGGTAAAAAGATAGACAACAATAATATAGTGTGGAATACAGTGGAGGCTTATGCAAAGATGAAAATAGTCAGCTCTTGTGGCAATTTCTCAAGACTCTCTAAGTTGATATAGTTAAGCTAGGAATATGTCGAGTATACATATGATTATTGAAAAGAAGCTCTATCTGTAACAATATAAGGCAAAGAAAGAAATATTATTTTTTAAATGATTTGTGTATTTTGATTCAAAATGATTTGTTACAATTTGTTTGTTGGGTTCTTTTGATATGGTTGGCAATTATGTCACAAAGAATAGACATAATACATATATAGAAAGCTTGGCACAAAACTGTTTTCGATATCAAAATCAATTCAGAATCTCTTTTCCCAAAGCCAACGTGTTTCTTTAGTAGATGTACATTATGAGAATATGATCTCATTCTGTTAACTCTGTAATGCTCTGCAATTTTAGTATCTCTAGCTCCTCAATCTGATGATGGATCATGGGGGTGCTATGGAAATGTTGATGCAAAAAGAGTATTGTTCACAGGGACTCAAGATGATTACAGGTTTGTTCTTCCAAACCTTGCATGTCTTGTGTCAGGAAGAATTTCCAAGATATTTGGCTTCACATTCTAATGCCATTGCTAATAGTCTTTATAGAAAACAATATTTGGAAGATATTTCAGAGATGGTATTGCATAGAGTTGAAGCATAAAGTTAACAAGGGTCCTCAAAGATGTTTACTCATTTCTATTATTTCACTCTGTCCACACAGATAACTATTCAAATGTTTACAGAATTGATGGTTCTGGTGAATCCCAAAGAGATATGAAAAGAAAGAAGAAATCTAAATGAGGTTTGTCTAGAGAGTGAGAGTATGAAGATTCAACAGCAACATTTGTTAGTTATCATAACTCTTTATTACAGAAACTCAAATATCTTAGTAAAGAAGACAAGGTTACTGCTTTACATGGAACTAGGCAACTTCTGAGTATATAAATTGATTTAATAAATTTAAGCAGAGGCATTGTTTTGAAAACTGACAGCTTTCATCAATACAAAGGGGATGTTTACAGTGATAGAGCAAAAGTTCCTGTGCTCATTGAAAGAACACCAAGAGACGAGTTACTCAAGGTAACAAATTGCTACTTTTATTTATTTTGTTTCATTTTATCCCAGAAATGCAAGTTGGGTTTTAGAATGCATCAAAACACATTTGTGCAAACAACTCCCAAAATTACAATTGCAATGGATGACAGTGATAGTGTAATGGATACTAATAGTCAAAACACCAAAAAACACCAGCAAGTAAATGCAAGTAGGGTTTCATACTACTTTAAGGCATTCTTATACTTTGATTATAAATTCGTATTTTAAACTACTTTTAGTATTATGTATTTGAATTTATTGTTGAAATGTGAAGGTTTCATCTGCGTTTGATAGGAATTATTTAGAAACCCTCTTGTCCATTTTACTTCATGCATGTGAGCCCTGTAAAGTTTGTATATTTTTTATTACTGCAAAGCGGTCCCATAAAGAGAGCTTTGGAACCAAAATTATGTCAACGTGTGTGATAATGAGAGCTTTGGAACAATGAGTCGACAGTGTGTTGCTTTGAGCTTTTCCGTTGTCATCAAAGCATAAAGGATAGAGGGATTTTGTTAAAAGTCGTGGTTCTCTACAGGCTCTCACTATGCATTTTAACTATATTGCTTTTTTTGCATCAAACCTAAAGAACCACTGTAAATATGGTTTCCAAACAGATTTAAATCAATCAATTTAAATCAAAAAAGGTTTCCAATTACACTAAATATTTGAACTATAGAGCATCATTGCTTCAAGCTATAGCAAAAGTGCACACAAGCACACAAAAGCAAATTCAACTATGACATTGTTTAACAAGGATTTTTTTGCTATTACTATGGTTAACAATTCAACTCAATTGACTCATTAGTCAAACAACTTGATCTATCACTAATGTAACTTGTTTCAGAGCTATCTTGTTAATCTGATTAGTTAATTTCATTAATGAGTAAAAGATAGAATTGACTTAATTGGCATGAGTCAAGTGTAAGATTGACTTATTTGTTGATTGACTTTAATTAATGTATTGAAGAAAGATGACACAAACTAAATTGATATGAGTGAAATGTGGGATGGACTTATTAGCTAATACGCCACATATACTGTGACATTTGAGCTTTCAACAAATAATAAACAGATGACTTGAACATAAATAAAGGAATACAATTAATGTGGACAGCTATAGCTTATGCATAACCATGGACACAGTTGAATATTGGTAGCATAAGAAACACAAAAGAAGATGTCGGCACAGGTTTTGCAATTTCAAGAAATAGAATAAACAGATGACTTGAACATAAACAAAGGAAAATAATTAATATGGATAGCTATAGCTTATGCATAACCATGGACATGGTTGAATATTTGTAGCACAAGAAACACAAAGGAAGATGTTGGCACAGGTTTTGCAATTTCAAGAAATTCTTTTTTTGCATATGAATGCCCATGATTGGTTTAATTGATTTGGTGAATAAAGATGATTTATAATTAACTATTCAAGAAAACTGATCTATCAATGAACTAGTTTCATTGATTGGTCAAGTAACTTGATTTACAGTTAACTTGATCAAATATTTAGTTAATTTGCTTCAAAGTTTGTAAAAAGCTCTTTCAACAAATAATTATCTGCATAACTTGCAATCATTATACACCAAGAGCCAACATTTCTTCGAGGAATTCTGTCAAACAGTTTACATGTTTTTCTTGTGCTTCCATATTTTGTATGCATATTCATGACAGGATTTCAAACCATAATATCTATCAGAATTCCATGTCCTATCATGCTTAGATGAATGTACATATCCTGTTGTAAAGCTCCTATTTGATTAAAAGCATACAAAATGCTCAAAGAGATTGTGTAATCTAGCTCTACATCTGTGAATGTGAATAGGCAAGATTGATTCAACTGATTTGGAGGATAAAGATGACTAATAATTAACTATGACTAACCACTCAACACAATTAATTCATTAGTCAATTAGCTTGATTTATTGCTGAAACAAAAGCAACTTGATTTACAGTTAACTTGATCAGCTATTTAGTTAATTTGCTTCAAAGTTTGCAAAAAGCTCTTTCAACAAATAATTCTCTGGATAACTTGCAATCATTACACACCAAGAGTCAACATTTCTTTGAGGAATTATGTCAAACAGTTTACATGTTTTTCTTGTGCTTCCATATTTTGTATGCATATTCATGACAGCATTTCAAACCATAATATATGTCAGAATTCCACGTCTTATTATGCTTAGATGAATGTACATATCCTGTTCTAAAGCTCCTATTTTATTAAAAGCATACAAAATGCTCAAAGATATTGTGTAATCTAGCTCTACGTCTATGAATGTGAATAGGCAAGATTGATTCAACTGATTTGGAGGATACAAATGACTAATAATTAACTATGACTAACCACTCAACACAATTAATTCATTAGTCAATTAGCTTGATTTATTGCTGAATTAACTTGCTTGAAAGCTATCATGTTAACCCAACTAGCTAATACGCCACATAGGCTATGACATTTGAGATTCAAATAAGTCTCATGGATGCAAATCTACTATCATGTTAAAGCCACATAAACATTGATGTTCCAACTCCATGGGGTCATTCTATTTCCATTTTCCCAGGTTCATTTCACTCCATTATCCAGCACTAATTATTAAATGTTTAAACCAGCTACATGCAAACAGAAATCACAACTCATAGCATCCATATACACCTATGCACAAGTACATGTTATCCAACATATTAACACACACATGGTTTTCTAGTGCTAGTTTGTTAATTTCCTTTGATCAATAGTTCAAATGTACACAAGCATAATTGTAATTATTTATTTTTTTAAATTATTATGTACTTAAAGACTAATTAGCAGCTGCCTAATTATTTAACTATCCTTGTACACATTTGACCCATCAATCATAGTCAATTAATAAATCTGGTTCTACATGTTATCCAACACATTAACACGTACATGGTTTTCTAGTGCTAGTTTGTTAATTGCCTTTGATTAATAGTTCAAATGTACACAAGGATAATTGTAATTATTTCTTTCTTTTAATTGCTATGTACTTAAAGACTAGTTAGCACTAACTATCAATTGTTTAATCAAACTTCATGCAACCAGAAATCACAACGCATGGTATCCTTATAGAATTATGCACAAATAGATATTGTCCACCATATTAACATGGACATAGTTTTCTATTGCTGCTTTGTTAATTGGCTTTGAGTTATAGGTGAAATGTGCACAAGGATAATCATAATTATTTCTTCCTTTTAAATGTTATGCATTTAAACACTAATTAACTGTTACCTAATTAATTAGATATGAGATGATAGAAGAGCAAATGAGAACTAGATAGCACTAACTATCAATTGTTTAATCAAACTTCATGCAACCACAAATCACAATGCATGGTATCCTTATAGAATTATGCACAAATATATACTGTCTACCATATTAATATGGACATAGTTTTCTATTGCTGGTTTGTTAATTGGCTTTGAGTTATAGGTGAAATGTGCACAAGGATAATTATAATTATTTCTTCATTTTAAATGTTATGTATTTAAACACTAATTAACTGTAACCTAATTAATTAGATATGGGATGATAGAAGAGTAAATGAGAACTAGACACTAGATAAAAATGACAAAGTTAACATGTGAATATCAAGGTACATAGACTAAATACTGATTGCATTCCAGGGGACCGCATATCACTAAGAAATCTTGTCAAATAGTTCACTTGCCCTGTCTATGCCTCCATATTTTGCATGTGTGCCTAGGACGAAAATAACCACGACATCTGATAACAGTAAGATTCCTCTATCCTTCATGCTTTGTTGACAGCAAAAAAGCTCAAAGCAATTCTAGAGTTTGCGTTTGCTTCTCTAAATTGGATTTGCTTGACAGTTTCCAAAGCATTTTCAACACATTGTCCTTACATTCCTCTGAAGCTCTTTCTATGGAACGAGTTAAGAGCACATTGGCTCCAAAGCTCTCACTATGGGTGACCTTTGCAGATTGGACAAAAGGGTTTCTACATAATGCCTATGAAACCACATTTCATAACAAGTTCTACCTATTGTTCAATGCCAAACTAGCTGCCAATGAATAGCAAAAGCTTCAAAACTCTTAGTTAACATGTGAAGGGCTGAGAAATATTGATCTGCCAACTGAATGGGGTCATTTTACTTCAATTATCTAGCACTTATTCTTTATTGTTTAATCCAATCACATGCAACTAGAATTCAGAACAGCTAGCATCCATACACACCTATGCATAGCTACATGCTCTCTAACATATTGATATGCATATGGTTTTCTACTAGCACAATCCTTGAACATTCTCTAGGTGCAAGCACTAGTTTGTTAATTGACAATGATTGGTGGATAAAATGTACACATAGACACATAGCTGCACACATGCTTCAATGCACAGGTGCATACATACATGCATGGATATACGCATATATACACGTATACATATATACATGATTACACGCATACATCTATATATGCATCCATGCATCCATGGATGCATATATCCATGTATTAATAGATCCCTTAAAATATGCATATATTCAGATGACCCCATTGAGTTGGGGAATGAATATTTATGTGGCCTTTACATGATAGCAATAAATCCTATAAATATGCATATATGCATGAAGACACATAGCCGTCAATGAATCTATGCATTTGCATTTTCATGAGCATTTTAAAACAAAAATGATTCAGAAAGCTACTCCCATGGATTGCGAAAACAGGTAAATGCCAATTTTTCAATATAAAAAATAACTTAGGAAATTGAGATCATATATATAAAAAGCAATATGTTAACACACTGAAGTATGACTGGCTGGTGCCATCCACAAAAAAGCATTTAAAGCAAATGCAATAGTAATCTGTTATATATACACATACATACATGGCAACATAGATACATGCATACATATACACATAATTACATGCACACATATATACATGCATACTTATATGCAGGGATGCATAGAAAGACTATGTTTCATGGGATTGTTAAAGAGTTCACTTGCTTTCTATATGCTTCCATATTTTGCATGTGTGCCTATGAGGACAATAACCACAATATTTGACAATATTCCTCTATCCTTTATGACAACACATTGGTTCCAAAGCTCTCTTTATGGAACAACTGTGCAGCAATTGAAGATATATAATCTTGATTGGTCTCACATGCACCAAGCACAATGGACAAAAGGTTTTTTACATAATGCCTCCAAGACTCAGATGAATCCTTGGTATTTCAAGGAAAGATTCGAATGGATAACACTTAAAATGATCTAAACTATGATTTTATAATCAAAGTATCCAAATGCATTGCAGCAATGCGAAACCTAGCTTCCATTTAAGATGTAAATTGAAAGTAAACAGAAGGAAAAATGCATTTGCTTTAAAGTTTATAAAGCAATTTCAACACATTGTCTAGCCATTGTCCACAATATGGTTTTCTATCAACATACTCCTTGAACCTTCTTTAGCTCTGGCTGCTACTTTGTTAATTGACTTTGATTGAAAGGTGAAAATGTGAAATGTGGCCAAGGATAATTATACTTATTTCTCTCTTTTAATTGTTATATATTCAAAGACTAATTAGCAATCCAAACAACCTCTCCTTCAGTCAGATGCCATTCAATGCATTCATTTTGCATCAATGAATTATGTACCTTCAGCCACTAGTTTTAATCAAAGTATGCATATGGATTTTGAATCAAACTCTAAAAATAAAAAAGACTATGTTTAAGTTATAAAGTGCAATAAGCCACCAAAGAAATTGATTGGATAATTATTGCATTTATGATGTCATGTTATTGCAACAAAGATCTACTTTTGAACTCCAATTGCTTAATTTTTATGAACCATATAGCATATGCCACTCACAATACCCATTTGTAAAGATTGTCCTCGTAACAAAAAGCAACAATATGGCTACAAGTACAATCAATATAGTGAGAATCTTGAATTAACCTTTTTCTTTGTCTACTCTATGTAATTGTAAACAAAGGAGAAGGTTCATTCTAGAAACTCACCCTGTACTCTTTTCTTGAAGAATTTGCCACAGTTGGATCGCTACATCACCTCTCTTCTTCCAATCAAAAGCATTGCACCATGTAATAAGCTTTCATTAGAAAACAAAGACCATTTGTTTGTTTTTCTAAAAGAATAGCAATAAAGCTCAAGGAAATAACCAAAATGCAACCAACTCTGAAAATTACAATTGCAATATATAATGCTCCTACTGCGATCAATACTTATAGCCAAAACCAATAAAACACTAGCAAGCATTTTTGAGATTCAAGAGACACAAGTATAAATGTAAACCAGATTAACTACACAAACTATTTGCCATGGGTTCTTGTATGACAAATGTTCTACCAATGAATTTAACTACTCTTTTGCACGAAGTCTAAAATTATTTCATCAAGTAATATTACTTGACTGCTTTATGGCAACATTGCAATTAGAATTCTAAAACATATTTGACATAGTTTTTTATAACCCCAAGATACAATTTCCTAACTTCCCAAGCATTCAGTCTAAGTTCTCCAATTACAAAATCTCAAATTACTGTTTGCTTGGTATCTTTGTTCCATGAATTTGATCGATAGGTAAAATGTGCACAAGGATAATTGTAATTTTTTCTTTCTCTTAATTACTATGTATTTAAAGACTAATTAACAGCCACCTAATTAATTAGTTATCTGATGATACAAGGATAAATGACAAATATGGAATTGACTACTTTGACATGAGTGAAATGTCACATGGACCTATTAGCTGACACGCTACATATACTGTGACTTTTCATTGCTCAATCCATCTACATGCAAGTACAAATCATAACCCATAATTAAAATGTCCACAAGGATATTTATAATTATTTCTTTCTTTTTTATTATTATGTATTTAAAGACTAATTAACAGCCACCTACTTAATTAGATATCAGATGATAGGAGAGTAAATGAGAGCTACCAACTTGATAAAAATGCCAAAGTTAAGATGTGAATATCAAGGTACCCAGATTTAATACTCATTGCATTCCCCGGAAGCACATTTTCCTGAGGAGTTTTGTAAAACAGTTCACTTGCCTTATAAATGCTTGCGTATTTTACATGTCTGCCTATGAGAACAATAACCATGACATCTAACAGAATTTAAATACTTGCTGACAGAAAATAGGTTTCTACTGCATTCTTTTGTCTATCTCTGTGCAAATGAAAATTTCCTACAAAATGCCACCTCCTATCTTTCTGCACGTTTGGCATGTATGCAGAACATGGAAGTATAGACAAGGCACGTGGTTTCTTCTATAACTGTAGGCTACACCAAACTAACAAACATCGATAAAATAAATGAAAAAGAACTGCTTCATTATATGTCTATCTGCTCTTCCCATTTATTGGAGCTGAGGCAGAGGTATATTAAATCTACCCAAATTTCAATCATTTTGCACCAATTTCAATGCACAATTCTCTTTTCAACAAATTTTTCTATGTAATTTTTTGCAAATTCTTTTGATTCAAAATGTATATAGGCTATTAATGATATAGATTGAATCTTAGAAATGAGTTTAAAATTAAAAAAAATTGGGATAAATGACAAGTACATGCCTGCATGGCTACCATAATAATTTTTGGCAGCTCTCAAATGAGAATAACCTCAACCCTAGCTCATGGATTTCTTCAATGGTTTAAATGGTTGTAGCCCATTCAAACCATTACAGACTCTTTGGCAATTATGTTGTCTTACTCTAAAATACAATTGTAAACTGATGGAGCATGACATGTGCTATTTTCAAGGTAAATACATGTTGTAGTTACAATAGTTCTACAAAATGGCATCTATTTGAATGTCTAACAGTGTTTAATTATTTAAATATAGATTATTATTTTTTATATATATAATATTATCTTCAATGTATTTAATGTATGTGTTAAGTGTGAGTACAAGAGGAATGAAATGCAATCCTCTAAAGAAATTAATGGAGTAAGAGATCACATTTAGCCATGTCTTCATTAATCACAGTTTTGATAGAAGATTTGATGGATTCCTAGATTTCTCAACATTACAAAAAGGATTATATACTTAGACTTGTAAATGGAATATATTTGAGGGCAATTTTATTGTGGAAAAATCCACCTAGTAAGTTTTGTTCCAGGATTGATTCTTTTTGCGGGTTATAACTACCTACTGTTGTATTAGTTTCCCATTTTTTCTTCTACAAATGAATGAATATATAAACAAATACTCATATATATTATTATGTATTTAAAGACTAATTAACAACCACCTACTTAATTAGATATCAGATGATAGAAGAGTAACTGAGAGCTACCAACTTGATAATAATGCCAAAGTTAACATGTGAATATCAAGGTGTCTAGATTTAATACTCATTGCATTCCCCAGAAGCACATTTTCCTGAGAAGTTTTGTAAAACAGTTCACTTGCCTTATAAATGCTTGCGAATTTTACATGTCTACCTATGAGAACAATAACCACGACATCTAACGATGAAAACAACAAAAAGTTACCTCTTCTAACCTCAAGCAACTCGTTTCTCGCTGTCCAGGTGTTAATTCTGCAACTACAAAATCTCCTGCTCGGCCACACAATAAACCACTATGAAATACAACTTCCTTATGCACTTTAATGTAATGAAACTCTAAAAATTAACAAATTATCACCTCAAGTAACTCATTTCTGGGTCTCAACTCTGCAACTATAACATCTGCTCAGTCGCTACAAACTCTTCCTTAGAACACGCGCTTACAAAACACAAAAACAACACACACAAAGCAATAAAAATACATAGCAAGTGGCTTAACTCTATATTAAATGACCTAAGTACCAGGGGCACATGTGGCCACTAAGCCATTCCAATGCCTTCACCTCGACCCAGATGCCATTTTATGCATTTAATTTGCATTCATGCATTACGTACGTCTACCCGCCAGTTTTATAAACTATGCCTTTGCTTAAATTTATTTAATCAATCTATGCGCTTGCATTTTCCTCACATTTTAATGCATTTAATTTACATTCATGGATTACGTACCTCTAGCCGCCAATTTTTAAACTATGCCTTTGCTTAAATTTATTTAATCAATTTATGTGTTCGCATTTTCTTGAATTTTTAAAACGAAAATGATTTATAAAGCTACTCGGACGAATAGAAAAATAGATAAATGCTAATTTTCCAATATAAAAAATAGCTCTCCAAATTCAAACTATACAAAAAAAAAGTAATATGTTAAATGTTGAAATGTGATTGGTCGATGCTGCTGAGAAAAGCATTCCGGGCGAATGCAACATTTTTCCTACCTCGCGGCAGGAACTAATAATTATTAATTTTAGCTTAATGGAACAAAACAGTTACATGCCTATATTCTAGCTTGTTGATCAAAAGGGTATTTTTTATAATTATAATTATTTAATGTATTATAAGAAGTATTGCAATGATAATTATTATTTTTAATTATTTTAATAATTTAATTTATATAATTTTCAAATACAATAAAATTAATAATATTGTTATAAATATAAATTATATTGATATTTTATTATATTCATTAAATAATATTATTTTAAAAAATTATAAAACATATAATAAATATTTTTTAAAAACTAATTTATTATCATTAGAATAATTTTATTATACAAATTATAAAAAGATTATATTTTTAATTTTTATATTAATAAATTAATAAACACATAAATATCTTAATGATATCAGGTTTCCACAATCCATATTATAAATCAGTATTGCTTCTGGATTCGATTGTGTTCAAATTTTTGCATCAAGTTTTGACTCACACTCCGTGATTCATCATCGGGATAGAAGATGATGATCCTAATCCATGATCCATGATCTGTGATCTATGATCCTGATCCATGATTTGTGATCCTGATGATCGTGATCCATGATCCATAATTTTATAAATCAATATTATTTTAATAATAAAATTACTAATATTTTTAGTCCCTGCATGGAACTATAGGCCACCCCTTGAACTTAACTAGTGATTAATTATTTTGCTTGCAGCCAATCAAAATATATTATTTTCTTTCTTATACATTATAATTTAATTTTAATAAAGTTAAATGCACGATTTTAAACTTTTCCAATTTTGAAAATTATTTTTTGCGATTTTCCAGCTCCATTATGAGAGTTGCGATTCTAGTGGGAGATGGAAATGGCTAGAGAAAATGACAATTACTTTTAACTTAACTATTCTATTTACATTTGCAATCTAAATTTAACTAACTCTAAATACTAATAAATTCTCCTATACTTTTACTTTTAAATTAACTATTCTATTTAATGACAATTACTTTTAACTTAACTATTCTATTTACATTTGCAATCTAAATTTAACTAACTCTAAATGCTAATAAATTCCTCTATACTTTTACTTTTAACTTAACTATTCTATTTACGTTTGCAGTCATTACTTTTAACTTAACTATTCTATTTACATTTGCAATCTAAATTTAACTAACTCTAAATGCTAATAAATTCCCCTATATTTTTACTTTTAACTTAACTATTCTATTTACGTTTGCAATCTAAATTTAACCAACTCTAAATGCTAATAAATTCCCCTATACTAATTTCTTAAATATTCTATGTTATTTAAATTATATAGGTTAATTATTCAATTTATTTTTGCAATACAAACCTTGCTAATTCTCGATATTAATAAATTCAACTATGCTAATTTTTTCAAGACTATTTTTTTGTTAAATAAATGTATCTATACATTCAAACTATATTTTTTAAGATTAATTTTTGGTAATATTAATTTCCATTTGCCTTTGATAAATTAAAATCTATTTCTTGAAATCTATTTTTGTAATATAAAATCAATTAATACTAATTTCTTTTGAAATTTGATAAATTGAACTAAACTATTTTTCTTAAAAAAAATAAAATATGAAAATAATTAATTTCTAGATAGTTTTAATACAATTACTTTTAAATAATTTGATTATTTTAAAAATTAAACTATATAATTTTTGCTAATACTAAATTAGATGTTAAATTAGTTTGATCTAATTTATTTAAAAAATAAATTTACTAAATCTATTTGCTTTGTCAATAAATGTCAAATTCCTTTATAAAATAAATTTTTAACTAATATCTATGTCTAAATAAATCATTCAATTTTAAATTTTCTATATAACTAGAAACAAGTACTTTGCATTTTAAATTTTATTTCATACTTATGGGTGTGCACATGCAATTGAGGTACGAATTTTATGGATTTAAAATTGAGGCTCAAAATTTTTTTATTTGAAATAACTATTTTTTAAACAGTTTCTTGCATAATTGTTTTCTCATTTAGATATAATCAAACTACATAATTGCTTCATAGTTCATTGTGAATGCTTCTTCCTCTACAATTTGTAGGTGATTCAAGTACACATTCATATTTATGTTATGTGGGTAAAAGATGTTGGAATTATGAAGCCCAATCGATTCATCTATCTAACCATTTTATTCTTTGATGTTTCATTTCTTTCTTTCGTCCTCTCATATTCTTGATTGTAACAAACTTCAAGATGCTCTCTTTGGAGTTGGATAGTTGAAATGTAAAAAGGACAGTAGTGCGTTGCTAATATTGTATTGTATATGAATTAATAGAGTGCCCTTGCTTCTAAAAGTGGATGTAATTTGCATTCTCCATGAGTCTACATTTTGCAAATTTATTACCATTCTAAACATTTGTATTGGTCATATACTCTTTTTTCCCCTTCAGTGCTTTTGAAGTGTCTTAGTGTATTGTTCTATTTTGAATAATAGTCAAAATTGCAAAGCAAGGATACCATGGGTGCAATGTAATTTTACATATTTTAGAGGTATTGTCAAATCCTCTTATGTCTTGCCTACAAAATTTGTTTAATTTTTGTTCGTATCTTATTAATAATCTTTTTAAATAGTGAAGTCAAATGAATATCAACAGTAACATTTAAAAGAATGAAGTGTATTTAATATTTTTATTAGTGAATAGCATACATTTACAATACAATTTGTCATATTCTTTGATGTTAAATAGATTACATGTATTCTCCATGTCAATAATTGAAAGATCTTCTCATTATTTTTTACGAAATCCAAGTCTGTTTGATAGATATTCTTATTGTCCTAAACAACATAAGTTGTAGATAAAACAGTCAATTCAAATCAAATATGTAGTGTACAATTCTTTATGGATAAAATAAGAAAATCTACTATTGTTAGCACCCAATTTTTAGAACACAACAAAAAAAATTAACAAATATAACAATAATTTTAATTATTTGTCAATAAAATAAATATAATATAAATTAAAGTAAATTATATCAATATAATATATAGAACTATAATATACAATAATAAAATAGCATAAAATTTATTTTCTTAATATAATTAATAATAATAATAATAAATTGGTGCAAGAGCATCAGGGTGTGTTTTGTGTTTGCAAAACATTCCATGATTTCGTTTTGCCAACATGAAATTTGGAAGTTGGAAGTTATTTAATAACATTCAATTTTAAAATTCAAATCAACATCAATGTTTATAATGGAAAGATAGATTTAAAATAGTCTAATTTTCCTCCATAGTGTTGGATGATTCATGTGATGGCCATGGATTTTGGCAGATTTAAAAGCAAACAAAAGTATTGCCTAGACCAACGTGGAATGTGAGGGGGCAGAGGAGTCCAAAAGTTGCGATTGGAGGAGCAAAACAAAAAATAATACAGAGTAGTGAGAGGAAATAAAACATGCCATGAGAAGGAGAGAAACGTGTTGGGTATAATGTATGTGTGCAGCAAAAATAGAGAGGGGTGCCATATAAAGGAAGCAATTTTTTTTTTTTTTGAAAGCCAGATAGAGGGGTTGATGCAACCATGTTCAAACATTTCAAAATTCAAAACTACAGATAGAGATAAAGAGAGGCATAAAATTATAAATTGTTGGTATTGTTGGAGGTTGGAGAAGATTGAGAGAGGGGTTGCCTATTTGAAATAAAATGCAAAGATAAGTGTAGAAAGAGGACGTGTACCATATGTTTTGAGTGGATAGCATAAAAGAAAAGTTGGGCTAGATAAATTTAATGGCATAAATTTATTGAATATTGTAAATAACAACAATAGTCATTATTACAGGGATCTCTACTTTTATTTGTTTTTACCTCTTGGCATTTTTGCTTAAGTTTGGTTTTTGTTGATATAAGAAAAATAAATAAGGAGAGTCTAAAAATATGGAGCTAGCCTAGTTCTACCCTCATTCATCTGCCCCTTAGACAAACTGATTTATAGTCTCATTGCATGATTTGGCTCTCATAAATTCCATTTATTGAAACTTTAAACTTAGTTTCAACTTTCTTTAATATTTTGGTTAAATATAAGATTAGAGTATCAGTTTATCAACCTTCCAATAAATTGGAGGAACATAAATCTGAGTTTTTTAGCCAAACCCAATAGCCTGATTTGGGACACTACTTGTCTATTGACTTTCATTAATGTATATCAAAATATAAAAATTAAGGAAGCCTTCAATAGTTAGTATAAACCTACTATTTAAAACAAAACTCCTACTATAAAACTATCTAAGGATTCCATATTTAAATGTTGGTCATAATGGGTGCACCCCCTTGCAAAATTAATCACACTACAAAAAGATACAAAAATCACAAGGTTCCAAGCCTATTTATCAAGTTGGAATAAATCCAATGCCACATTGAATGCTAAGTTCCATCATAGGCTTCTTTGCAACATCATCCCTTAACCATGAACCTTCATCACAAACCTTATCTTACATGAAAGGATAATTAACCAAATGTACGTTGAGGTTGTGTAGACTTTCTATTGCATGATAACCCCAATTACATATGTCATAGACGCAAGGTCATAAATTTGTTGCAAACTCTCAACATCTAGTTTGAAGTCATCAAACTTAGGAAAATATTTAAGAGAATAAGAATTCTATAGAGAAACTTTCTCATTACTCATTCTTAAAAGACAAAACCCTAACCTACTTTTGTTGTTTACAAACAGTTTCTTTAATCTCATCTGTCTATTTCTTTAGAGAATTATAACCCCAAGAGGCCATATTGACAACACGACCATCATTTGGGGGGAAGCAAAGGAAATTTGTTTCTCTGAATAAGATCCCTAACATTCATCCATTTTTCATTAAAATTCCTGTCATCCAAGCTTGGTTGAACTAAGTGATGGTAATAGTATTCTCATAGACAAGTGTTTGGTCTTGGTATCCATGACACTAGGGGGAATGGGGATGGGAAGTGGGCTGGATTTAAGAACAGGGATCATAGAATCTTTAACCAAACCAAGAGAATCCACATGTTATAACTAAAATGAGGACTTTGTTTGTGGCCTCGACTTGGCCTTTCTATTGTTTTACATGGCCCTTGCTTGAGCTCACTTAGTCACATACTTTAGTGGTGAACACAATGTATTTACACTGATGTTTCTAGCTAAAATTTAATGGGAAAATGAAGTTCAATCCTCATATTTCAAATATTTCTTGTGGTTGGGATGGCCAAAGGGACATAAAGTCTTATTTTAATGGTTTTCCAATTCAATATTTCGTTACCTATTCTTTGGCATCAAGGCCACCATAGAATTGATAAGAGTACATTGCATGTTGCGACATGAACTTGAAGTTCCAATGGCCTCCAATAAGATTCTCACGTGCTTGTTGAAGTACATTCCTAATCTCTTACCACACCACACACTTTAATACTTGGTTGGGCCCCAACTTGAACAACAATCCATTGACCAGCTGGAACGCCTTGCTTTCCCATGCTAACCTTTAGTGGTTTCTTGCTTGTAATTCATGTATATTATATGAGGTTTGATTAATACTTGAAATAAAACAGTGATCAACATTAATTAGAAAGAGGCAGCGATAAATATTGATAGAGGGCATCCATTCATATCTGTGCTCATCATAAAATTGTTGAGTTTTGCTTGCAAAAACTTGGGATGAAAAAAATATCACAAGTAGTTAAATTGTGTTACAAACAATCTAATATCCAATGAGACGGTAGAAGATTTGGGTTTGAAAAGGATAACACACCCAAATCCTTATAAGTTATCTCAACTTCAAAATGGTCAACAAATATTGATAAATGAACAATGCTTAGTTGATTTTCAGATTGCTTGGTATAAGGACAAAATTTATCTGGCAAAATACATATCTATAAATTTATAAGGATAGATGTTTAGTCTATAAATAAATACACATTGATTAAGGGTAGACTACATTATCTCTTCATTAATTTTTTTTTGACATGTTAGAATATGGGCCATATTCTATTGAATAGCTCTAAAATTTGAAACATAGTATACTATCTTTATTTAAGTATTAATTTAAAGTTTTGCTAAAACGTGACTTAGAAAGGCATGGGAACTGGACAGCTTCTCAAAACACAAAATTTCATGATGGTGGTTGTGATGTCAGTCTCTGGACAAAGTCAGGTGTGTTAGTCGGATTTAATATATAGCAAATTAAAACTATTGCTTCCACTTTACGGGATCTAATTTGAAGAGGCCGCCAGGTAGTCAGTCCATGTTTCTCATGAAGGGCTTACAGGAGGTAACTTGGCTCTGATCGTCTCACGCTGTGTGGTCTTGGTCTGATGACTATTGCAATGTTTTTTTCCACTACTCTACAATCATCAAAATGGGCATATGGGTTCAATTGAGATTTTTGATGTTTGATTAAGGCCTTTTGCAATGCACTTCACATTATAAGTTTTATTAGGCTTATAAATGAGTTATCTAAATTACTGAATGAAATAAGAAGATCATTTTCTATCGTAAGGAATTTTTTGGAGACATTAGGAACCTATAAGAGGACTTGGGACTATATGGTTTCATTTTCATTTGTGCAGAAAACTGTAACATTTAAGCAAGTTGGTTATACATGACTCTACGTACAATGAAAGTTCTAAAGATCTTCACTTTTTGAAAGAGGATTTTTTATCATATATGCTAAACGGTTAATGAAATCTTTGAGCTCATAAATATTTGCATAATGTTGGCAACATGTAAATTGTGCTTTCTTCATGCCTAAAAGCACAACCAGAGCATCAAAATTTTGAAGTGAGCAAAATTCTTTTGTTATAAGAGTCATTTTCTAATGGAAGACAAAGTTGACTCTATCAATGCTAAAATTCCTAAATTTAGGCGACAATTGCTTTACCTTGACCAATTGTTCCTAAAACACAGTAAACTCAACAAATACAAACAAAACTATTCTAAAACTTTCTGGGAGGAACTTCGCTACTTTGCAGCTCTTGTTAAAATTAGTAATCCATAATTTTAATAATAAGATTACTAATAAATCCATAATTTTAATAATAAAATTACTAATATCTTACTAATATTATTATTTTAGAAGATGATGATCTTGATTCATGATCTGTGATCCTGATGATCCATGATCCGTGATCTTGATGATGGATCACGAAGTGTGATTCGAAACATTCATGCAAAAATTTGAACACAATCGAATCCAAAAGCAATACTGATTTACATAAATGTCTGCTAAAGATATATTTTATGAAGAAAAAATAATATTGATACTACATTAATAAAAAATCAAAATACAAATTAAAAAATAAAAATATTACAATTTTTACATAATCATTATAAGATATGACACATTAGTATTAATTATTAAAAATAAAATTACCTAGGTTCTAAAAAAACACTAGATTTGAGCGATGGAGCAAAGGATTGGTGTGTGGATAGATGATGCAAATACAAAATTTCCATTGCAAGTGACGTGAGCAAGAGATGGACCAAAGCCTCTGCAGGTGAAAAAAAATGGAAATAAATAGTGTCTCAACTGAGGCTTGAGTAGCCATGGAGAAATGAGTGCTATTAATGGGGCGGCGACCCCAAATTCATGAGCAACAAGATGGATGAATATGACAAGGAAACAAGGATAGGACATCACAAGTGCAAATCAAGGAGTCGATTAACATACTATCCCTGGATCAGAAGAGACTGAAACATTCTCAAGGAGTTTGGTTATGGCATTGGGAATAGTCGAGATGGTAATTCTCACCTCGGGCATTAGAAGAAAAGATAGGGCTGGAGAAAGTGGCATCAAGGACATGGGCGGTTTTGGAAAAATGATATGCCATCTCGAGAGGAGTCTTGGTAGTGGAACATATCCTCCAAGTTCAATCATGAGCCCCTAGAAGGGGTGGACTTTGGAAATAGAGTGGGGTAGAAGGAATGGATTGGATACAGTTAGGGATAAGGATAAATCATCCCCTCCTTTTACAACTAGAGCAAATGTCATTGGTCTAGGGTAGCGATTGTATGAGGGAAAAGGCAAAAGAGTTATCTCTAAACTAGTTGTGTTGGTCTAAGTATTATCATTTTTCTTGCCTTGAAATGCATGTGTTGGTCACTATTTATTTGTTTGTGAGGAGTCTTGGAAGGTTCAATTAAAGTAAAGGGTTGTAACTGTATTTTCTATGCTTGTAATTCCTAAAAATCTTATTACCACTATTGTAACAATCATTACAATACTTATGTTCAACTTTTAGCATATCCTATTGAGTCTTTTAATAGAATAAACTCTCCTTTACCATTGGTGTATGGTGTTAAGAGCATATTCTCAGTCCCTTATCAGTTTTGAGTCTATTGCTAGCCAACACAAGCATTGTAGAGTTTAATGTAATCACTATTTTAATCTGAAAATGCAATTCTAAGTATGTATTGTTGCATCTTTCAATACAAGAAGTGTGCTTGAGATCATTGTGGCAGTTTTACAAATAATTCATTAACCTGTCATGTTCACTTGAAAATAATTATATAAAAGAAGTTCATGTCATTGAATGCTTATTGGAATTGGAAAAATTGGGTCATCCGGGAAGGTATTTTACAGTGGTATTAGAGTTGGTATCCTGCCAACCTGTGAGAAATCATAAATTAAAATTAGAAGTTTTCATTTGCATGTAATGTTATGAATCAAGACGATCAAGCTTATATCACATACAAAAGAAGAAGAGTAAGAGAAGAGAGTTTTGATCGATTTGCTTCAGATTCTTCATCCAAAGAGGAAAACATGGGAGAGAGACATGATATGGGAGATAAGCATGATATACCTGAAGGTAGAACTTATTAGATTTTTAATGACCTAGCTAGAAACCAACAACAGGTAGTTCAACTATTAAATCAACTTGTCAATGGTAGAAACAATGAAGTCAACAATGACAAAAATGGAAATAATGGTACAAACGGACACAACAGAGGTAATGGAAATGATGGAAATAATGTAGAGGAAAGTAATATTCCCATTCTGACACACAATCATGCTAGGTCAGCTAGCAAGGTAACACCTAGGCCCCTTATGCCTCACTTTTTGGGAGGTCAACCAATTGATAATCAGGGCAGCAGGCACAAGGAGAGGGGTTTTTAGATTACTTGAGAGAGTATAGATCTTTGGGGGATGAGTTCCATGTTGCTATGAAATTGCAGGACTTCTATGCTATTAAGTACAAAATAGGCCTAGAGATAACAAAAGGGGACCCCAGAATCAAGATTTGAGATGCAAGGTTGGAAAAATTTCTATTCCCTCCTTCAATGGTTCTAGCAAGTGTACAACCAAAGCTTGGGTGCAGAAACTAGAAACCTACTTCCAACTTAACCCCATGATGGAGACATAAGTGAAAATATGCTACATTGCACTTGGAGGGTGAGGCACATGAGTGACCATGGTACCATAGACTTGTCACCTTAGGTCATGCCAGCATCACCTCTTATCTGGATTTTACACAAAAACTGATGGATAGATTTGATCAGAAGGATCTAGAGTTGTATTTCAGGGAGTTATCTCGGCTTAGACAGAGTGGCACAGTGGATGCTTACATTGATGAGTTCCAAAGGTTGGCAGTTATAGTCACAGATTTTTAGAGCAAAGGTTGGTCATGTTGTTCATTGAGGGTCTTTTTGAGCCACTTCGTTGTTGGATTAAGGATTTCCAGTCCGAGTCATTATAGGATGCCATTATTGGAGCTCGAGACATGGAGCACTTAGCACCTAAAAACAAGTTCTTGTCTAAACCATTCATTTAATAAAAGAACAAGGACAAGAAACCCTTTTAGAAAGAGTGGCCTAAAAGGAGTAAAACAGAAGAGGAAAAACTCAAGGAATGCAGGAGGAAATAAATTTGCTATCATTGTAAGGAGCATTGGGAACCGAGTCACTATTGTTTAGGTAAGGGAAAGGTCCACTTTATTGAGGTTCTATTAGATAATGAGGACGAGGGTGAGAATGGACAAGCACAGAGCAATGAGGATGATAGTTATAATGATGAACAACCACAGGTGGAAACTAAGAGTGGAACTATTGCTACTATTTTAGGTACCCCTAGATTCAATTCATTCAGAGTTAGAGGGGTCATGCAAGGTCAATGTGTTACAACGTTGATATATAGTGGGGCAACCCACAACTTCATTGACTCGGCCTTAGTGGCTAAGTAGGGTATACCAACACAGGAATTTGAGGGGTTTGATGTTATGGTTGTAGATAGGTTCGATATATCATGCACGTAGAGAGCTCCTTAGTTGAGTTTTATCTTGGGAAACTTCATAGCCATAGATGACTTTTATGTAGTTGACTTGGGTGATGTGAATGTTATACTTCGTATTCAGTGGTTGCATTAGCTGGGTAAATATTCACACAATTTCTAGACTATGGAGTTGAAGTTTAGGGTAGTGAATGGAAAGAAGGTTGTGCTCCGAGGCATGGAAAATGGGGCTCCAAATATTGTGTTAAAAAAGAGGATGGAGAGTATCTTTAGGC